>CAMTDV010000592.1:0-32039 GCA_947069175.1 Scalesia atractyloides | reverse complement strand
GGGCAAATTGGGCCCGGGAAAAATTTATTCGAACTCGTGTGCACCCGCACGTTCTACGGACACAAATGCAGTTCCGAAAACCCGGGCCCGTGAAAAAAACCATTCAGCCATTGTTTTTTAGGAGACTGTTGGTTCACAGTTTTTTAAATTGTATATTATTACAAAAAAAAATTTTTTTTTTTCTTTTTTTCATTGCGTTTTACGCAACTGGGTTTTCGAAATTTTTTTTTCAAAATATACAATAGCATACTCGTTTAAAGATAAAAAACACCTTTTTTTGTGCAACTTTTATAAAAAATAATGTCGTATGAAAAGTTATTAATTTTTAAAAAAGGGGAGAGAATTAAGGAGAGAGAAACTATTACCTTGGATTACTACAATCCCCCTCAACAAACTCACGCGCCTTTTTTCTTCTTAAATTTCACCATTTAATCTTAGTATTGATTAGTAAATAGATGGTCAAGTTTATTTTCTAGCCTTCCTACCCATACAAACTTGTTATATCCTAACCCAACTAAAAAACAGTGAGAACTAACTAAAATTTATAATTTTGTTTTAACTGTGATAAGGGTTATGTTAGGGCTCAAATGAACCAAACTTTTGCCGAACAGTTCGAAAACCGTTCGGCCCCCGGGAAGTTCCTTTTGTGTTCTTTTCTTTTAATAAAGAACAACACAAACAAAAAATTTCCCGTTCTTTATTTTAAACAAACGAACAGAACATATTTAATTCTTTCGTTTATTTTCGGAACGCGGTAAGGTTTTTGTGAACGTTGGGTAATGTTCATTTATGTTCGTTTCTATATTTTTTTTATGTTCTTTGGATTTGTTTGTTTGTTTGCGATAGTTTATTAGGGATATTAAAGAATTTTTTTTTTTATTTAACACATCAAAATTACACTTATATATTATTTAATAAACAAACTATTTTAGTAAAAAAAAATTTTATTGGATATCTCATACAAAATTTTATCTAAAAGGGAAAACCTTATTAAAATATCAAAAACGTGAAACCTTGTTGTTCTCCCGCTCTCATTCCAAGCTTCTAGAGGCCGCTCTTCATCCCGCTCTCATTCCAATCCGTTTAAGGGTTTTTGCACCCCTCTTTTTCTTGTTTATTTTTATTAATTAATGCTTATTTAATTTGTTTTTTGCTCTTAGTTTCATGAACGTTTTTTGTGTTCATGAACGTTCATTTGTGTTTGTTTGCATTCGCATTTGTCTAACGCCTAAACTTCACAATTCACAAACAAACACGAACATGTCCATTTCCTTAACAAACAAACACAAACAAAAAACCTCGTTCGTAAGTGTTCGTGAACACCTATTTTCCTTAACAAACAAACACGAACAAGGCTTGTTCGTGTTCGTTTGGTTCATTTGCAGCCCTAGTTATGTAATTGCTTAGTTCATTTTCATTTGAACTCTGTTACATCAGTCAAACACTACACGCATTATTATATATTTATATGGTTCTTAAATTTCTGTATTTGATATTTTAAATTATTTATTTAAACATGGTTTTTAATTAATTAATTAATAAATTATTTTTTATTTTTTTTATAATTGGTTCTTAATCAAAAATTACATATCGTTTGACACATGCGCCCCCAATCCATGGTCCTAGAGGTGCACAAAAAAACCGTAACCGAACCGGATCCGGTAAAAAAATCCGGAACCGGATTTTTTTAATGCCCGGGCATTCTATTCCCGAAACCAGAACCGACCCTACCCGTAGGGTATAGATAGGTATGCATTTTGATCTCAATACCTGGAACTGAAACCGGAACCGATCATATCCGATTAATACCCGAAACCGGACAAGAACCAGAACCGAAACCGATTATACCCGACTATACCCGATACATGATTCTAATATCTTTCTTTTAAATTATTTTTTTTATTTTTTTACATTATACAATGCATATTTAATAGTAATAAAAAAAAAATACGAGAAAATAGAGTAAACAAAACGCAATAGAGTATTAAAAAATATGAAAATATATACTAAAACCCGGTTTCTTAAGAACCGGAACCGAACCCTATCCAGAAACGGACACATAGGGTATGGTTTTTTGGTTAAATAACTGGAACCGGAACCGAACCGGTTATAAAAATAACCGATTCCAACCCTTATTAAAAATACCCGGTTTGTGCACCTCTACACGGTCCATCCATGAAAAGTGAAAACAATCGCGGACTTGTGGTTGCCTAATGCCTACTTGCCTTTGGCCCAATAGCCATTTTCTAGTTACATGGGCCAACCCTAACTAAAGCGTATGTACTGCAGAGGTTTTTCTTTAAACACATACTAGATTTTTAACCGTGTCGTGCATTGTGGCGGTAACATCGCGTTTACGACTTCGTTACACGCGTTACGATGATAACATTAACATGTAATGCCCGCGGGTGATATGACTTGTTTTTGACTTTGTCACACACGTTACGTTCGTTACCTTAACTTGGTTAGACATATATAAAGAAGAGTATAATGTCTAGTACGTTACAGTGTAAAGTCGTAAAAGTAATTTAAACAAAAGAAGTGAAATGTTAGTGAAGATGAGTCGTCAAGTTATTAAATAGAAAAACATGAGGGTAAAAGTTGACAATTACTAAAAGTTTCTAATGTGTCACTTACCAAAAGATGAAGGTTAAAAATACAAAATCTAAAAAGTTTGAGTCATGTGAAAAAGGCATGTTGGGTATTTACTTGTTAGTATCAAACCAGCCGAACAAATATATATTAATTTTACATACTTGTGAATAGTAATATTTTCTTTTCTTTTTTACTTTTCATTCTTTTGATTTCTTTTTTCTTTTTTCATTTTCCTGTTTTCTTTTATAATTTTCTTTTACTTTAGTATTTTTTATATCGTTTTTATTATTTTAATATTATAAAAATAACATCACTTATGGATAAGCAAATGGTATCGGGTACCGGTATCGATATCGACTTTACTAAACCGGATACATTTTTGTTACCGATTCGGTACCGCTTTTTGACATTTTCGATACCGGTACAGTTCTGGTGTTTACCCCCAAATACCAGTAATGTACGGGTACCAAACCGGTACCGTACCGGGTATATTCGGTACCGGTACTGGTTCCCATTTTCCCCGTTTTTTGGTAACTGGTACGGTACTGGTATTTATGGGTGAAACACCGGTAAGTACCGGTAGAGTATTGGTATCAAACCAGTGTATTTGGTACCAATACCGATACCGATACCAATTTTTCCCATTTTAAGAACCAGTACAGGTTCGGTACCGAACGGGTACCGTGCTCTAGGGATGAGCAAATCAGACCCGGTACTGGTACCGAACCGGGTACTTTTCGGTACCGATTCGGTACCGACTTTTAATATTTTCGGTATCGGTTCGGTAGGGTACTTACCGGATTTTACCCTAAAATACCGATATCGTACCGATACCGAACCGGGTATATTCGGTACCGGTACCCACTTATGGGGATTTTCGGTACCGGTTCGGTACCGGACGGTACCGTGCTCATCCCTACCGTATCGTAGCGAGCATATTCGGTGTCGGTACCTAATTTCGATGATTTTCGGGATCGGTACTTTCGGCGCATTACCGGTATCGAGCTCATCCATATTTTTACGTGTTAGTACCGTAATAACTGAACTGAAAACAACCGAATTTCCAACATGTAGGACGTGTGGGTCCTACTATTATACATTAGATTATATAAAATCGTTTTTTTAGAACGGAGTGGCTATCGTTACTACGCCATTTTTATCTATGTTTTAATATTCGGTATCTGTTTGCCATTGCCGGCACACGTTTTGCATACACTGGATCCCCGCCGCAACGAGCGGGCGAAAATAACTAGTTCATTTGAAATATGATTCATTTGAGTTAAGATTCTGAATTCAAAACATATCTACGAAAACAGACATGTGAAACAAAGGTCGGTGTCACATGCCACCGACCTTTGTTTTTAAGGTATATACAATAAATATATATAGGGAAAGGCTAAAATAAAAATAATCTTGAGTTGTAAGAACCATGAGAGCTAGGCCTTACAAAAGATTTTTCCAAAAAAAAATCTCAAAAAATCATTAAAAAATCACTTGTTTCAGCAAAAATAAAAAATAAAAAAAAGAATGTCGCGTGCAAATATTTACATCAGGTGTAAAAGAAATTTTCGCCGCCATAACAAAATTTACATCAGATGTAAACTACTACGAATCGACAATTTTTATTGTTTTTTTCATATGTGTTTATAATATTTCTATCTATGTTTGTGCAAAAATTTGTGGCCCAACTCACGCGGGAAGTATGAGTTCTTATGATTCTCACAACTCGTAGTAGTTCTTAACTGAACCGAAGCCAACATACATACATACATATATATATAACAGTATATTATATAAAAAATAAAATTTTTGTAGCCCCCTTAGGTTATTTTTCATATGTTACGTGTGTATATGTCATTCAACTAGCACTCTATATTCATATCTTATATTTTCAGACGATAACAGTAAACCAAACGATATAGAAGCTAGGGGAAATTTAAAGTTCTTTTAGGCCTTTGGTATGATTTGAATTAAGACAATGTTTATATGACTATGATTGTCTAAAGTATACATTATTACTAGAATTTGGGTTAATCTTTGTGACCGACATGGTAAAATTCTTGACCGACTATTGGTGGGTATACTAAACAATAGCACCCTAAACATCCATAGGAGTTTAATTGATAAATACAGAAAAAATATTGAGTTGAATTCAAGTTGCAGACATGCTTATGATTGAAAGCCGAAATCATCATATGATTATCATATCTACTTGATTATTCTAATTATTTGCTATAAAAAAATTGAAGTGCTGGCATATGTCAGGTGGGATTTGATCGCCGGCAGGATTCCTGGCCGGAAACCAGAAGAAATAGAGAGGTTTTGGTTGATGAGACACAGTGAAGTATATAGCGACATGAGGACTCAAACCAAACCTTAATATTATATACTTTTTAGGTACTTGATGTTGGAAGATAAACATCTACATCAAATTTAATTAATCATGTGCGACTTATACTTATCTTATTATCTTGTAATATTATTTGTATTTAAACACTTATCCTAGGTTTGGTGTGTCGTATATGTTAGGCGGTTGTATACATTGATTTGCCGCCAAGCAATCTGGATGGTTACAGATTTAAACGACATAATCTCAGCTATAAAAGCCTGCAAATCAGATCAATTGTAAATATATCAATAAAGCGATCTGAATATAGACTCTAAAACCTTTTGGGCATGTTGTTGTTGTCGTCGTTTTAGGGTTGAAACAAATAGGTGTTTTTGACGTTTAAGGGTTTCGTTTTCGGATCTTTAACAATTGGTGGTTCGATTGAGGTGTGATTGAATAGAAAAGTTCGATTTGTTTCAAATTTTGATGATTTGTTTAGATCTAGAGATGGTGATTTAATGAATTTGTTTGTTAATTTGTTTCGGTTGAGGTGTTTGTAACGAAGTTGTGGAGATTGGTGAATTCTATGGTAGTGGCTAGAGTGGTGGTGGGTGAGAAGGGAGAGGATTGTTTATGGTGGTGGTGGTCATGTTAGAGTGGTGGTTAGAGAGATAAAGGAAGATAGAGAGTTAAGAGAGAGAAAGGGAGAGAGATTATGAGAGAAAGAGAGAGAAAATATGATTTATTTTTTTTTGTATATTTTATTTTTTTAAATTGGTTTTTGTTTTAATTATTAGAGATATTTTAAATAAATTAGTAAATTACCAATATACCCTTAGTTAACTAAGTTTAGAGTAAATAACGCAGTGTTATGTTTGCAAACATAAAGTATGAATATCGTCACTTTTACAGAAAAAATACACTTTGCAATTCGGTGTTAACATGAAGGACGAGTTTTGTAATTTACTCAAAAATATAACTATCTTTAAATTTGGTATATTATATTTGTTTTATTTTCTCTCTATAATTTAGCAAGTATCTTGTTCCCTCGTAATTTACTATTCAATTTGAATTGAATCTGATTGGTTTACACAAAGATGCAACTTATATGCAAACCTCCACTTGGCACATGACCATTCTTCACTGCTCCATTTGGTTTCAACCTTCACCTGTAACCTTTGACATATCTTTGAAATCATAAGAAGAACCAAGGTCTCTCCCTTTCTTATACTAATTCACTTACACGTTCTCAACATCCAATTTTCACTAAGGCTTGATAGAGCGTTAATTATGTTCTTCGAGAAATCGGCAGCGGTTACGGCGGCTCCAACGAGTGGCGACGACGTGGCTATGGTGGAAATTGGAAGGGGTTTGGGTGGGGAGGGTTCGAAAGATGGTGAAGGCGTTAGTGGTGGTGTTATGATGGTGGTGCAACGTTTGGTGTCACACCCCAACCGATGGCGGAGTCATCGGTGCGGACGTAAATAGATTGCTCGAGACTTCATAACACTAAATGTGACAAGTATTTAATAAATAATATCTCATTTCATTGCTAACGGTTCAAGTATATGAATTGGAAAACAAAATACAACAAGTAATGTATAACTAATCTATAAACATGAATTTAAAGTTTGGTGCGTTTCTAGTCCTTCCTATCAAGTTCCATTTGTCATTAACATCATTAACCTGCAACATGTTTAAAAGTATAGTTCAACACACAAAGTATTGGCGAGTACACAAGTTTAATATAGCATAAGTATGTAAAAGGTTTAAACGAATCCGCATGGCAAAAATAGTTAACTAGATTAATGTATCATGGCATGCAATTTTACAAGTCAACCCTCTGATTACTGCATGAATTAAAGACTTAACATGACCTCAAGTATACGGGCGGTGTGTCACTCCTGTAGCGCCATACATGTCAAGGGGAGGCTCGTACGAAGTTAATGACAAATGAATCACATAAGAATGTTCCAAGAATACAAATCAAGTGTCACGTATTTAAGCATGTATAATGGATTGTTTGTGTTTGCATAAAGTATAAGTGTGAATGTGTAATTTGATAAGTTAAACACATTGCACCCAAAAGTGTAAAGCGTAAAAAGGGTTTTCGAGTGTACTCACGGTTTTGCAAAGCTTACTTTGGTAATCCCGTGAAGACTTAGAGAGTTGGAGGATGGAACATCGAGTTATCCTATACGAGGAAACGTAGGTGTGTGAGTAAATTGATGTTAACGGAGGATTAAAATTTGGAATTAAAGTAAGCAAAAGTATGTATACAAGAAAGTAATTATCTCGTCTTAAACACTCGTTTTTGACACTATAAGTCCCGTATGGGTTGATGTGATTTCATGGGTCAAGTTACCCATTAGAATCGTACGAGAGGTTCAAGACTTAGATAATATAACCTATTATCATGACAAGTAACCGTGTTGATTATCATTAAGGATCCGGTTATGTGTGTGTATATATATATTGTATAGTTTATATAATAATTCTAAGATAAGTCCATCAAGAGTATTCATAGATTGCCATGTAACTCAAGCATGGAGTTAGGAAGATAACCATCTTTTAGCCTCATTGTAAGATTCACCAACACACAAATCATCACAAGGACGATTCGGATGGTCATGAATAAAAAAAGAATGTACGACTAATTACTATATCAAGTAGCCAAGTAAATTTAACCAGATGAGCCACTTCCGACATGGAAAAAATTTAACTAAGTGTCAGAGGCTAGACGAGGTTAAGTTACTTTAAATCTAGCAAACTTCTTGAGATAGAATTGGTAAAACATCAAGTGAGATGGTGGAATGAAGTTAGGATAGCCAAAGCTTTCAATTATTCACACCCATACCAAAACACAAGTCTTGCCATAAACTTCATGGCAAGCTCAGATGGTTTCATCACTTGTGGGTTGCATAAACCCTTGCACAAACAGAAAGTTTAGAGGTGTTTGCACCTCTTAAACCCATAAGAATATATTCCTAATAAGTCTCAAAACCTTAGATAGATTCAAGAACAAGAAGGAACAAGATTAAGTCAAGAAAATCATAGTTTATAAAAGTTTAACAAAAGTTCTTCCAAAACATAAATTTTGGACCTCAAAAGGTGATGCCACACCTTAGATTACCATGATAATCTTGTGGAAACAATCCTAGAGGTATTCCAAGCTTTGTAGAGGAATATTTGATGAAGAAAAGATAAAAAAAAGTGAGTTTGAAGTCACTTTTGCACTTGAAAGTACTCTGTCTTGTTCTTGAAATTTCAAAGAATTTGAGAGTATTTTGATGATTTAGAAGTGTTTGGAAAGTGCAAATGAGGGTTAGGGAGGTTGTTTATATAGTGGGTGAGTTAGGTTTGGTGTTAAATGAGGTTTAGAGGTAATTGGATGTGAAAGAGGTGGATAAAATAGGCCAATCCGCGAGCTGGAAATAGCTGGCTGCGGATACGTCTCTCTCGCACCACGCGAGGGGAACATATGTTCCTGGCACGTGGCATGAGGGGGAGGGTTTTAAAAAATTGTTTGTTATGTTCACTTTTGGCCCCTGCACTTGGTTTTTGGGTTTTTTCATGCCATAAACTTGTATTTTAACTTGTTTTTAGGTATTCCAAGTGTATGCAAGTGTAATTCATGTATTAAGAATGTATGTAAGAGTATTTGCACGTATAACAAGTGTCAGTTTGTATGCAAGCGCGTATCTAACATTTGATTGATTGTATGTAAAATGCGTACGTACAAAATAGGGAATTTTGCTAAGATCAAAGTCTTGGATTAAGAGGTTGGAAAAAGGATACAAATATAAGTTTCGAAAAATAGATTTATGACTACACTTTCTAAATAAGGAAAGTTTGGAAATGCGAAGCGTTACAGGTGGCCGGTGTTGCCATAGTTGGTGGCGGTGGCAATTTTATGGTGGTGGTGTTTTGTTGGTGATTATAGCTAAGAGAGATGTAGAGGTTAAAACCCAGTACATGATTTAGAGGTTAAAAACCCAACACATGGTATTAAAAACTGTAACACCCCAAAAAGTCGCAGCGGAAATACAAACGTAATGGTGACGGAAGTTGGTGCCCATAAATATCTTGTCGATCGATGCATCGTTAATGTTGGACATTCAACTTAATTAAAACACAGTTTTTAAAACATAAAGTTCAAAGTACGTCACAACCACACCATAGTTAAGTTGTTTTTGATCCTTATGGATCTTATTACATAGGTCCCAAAGTTTTAAAAGTTTCTCCAAAACATTCATATAACAACCATGCATCAACAACCACAAGATACGCCATAATTCCCGAAGCCATGCTCAAGTACCTGAAGAACACGTTAAAATCAAGTGTTAACACAAAGGAGGGTGAGCTCACATATTCAAATTTAAAATAATCTGATTCAAGGAAAAAACTTTCTAATCATGTGTTTATTATCAAAACATCCAAATAATATTTTCGAAAGTTTATTTAATTCCTTAATAAAATCCATGAGTCAGCCGTCGCAAGCATTTCCCCGAAACCTCTGAACTAAGCATCTTCCCAAGTTTCACACATTAAATTTATTTTTAACATCCATTTGTTCAGCTTTGTAAGTTTGCAAGACATTACGAGTTATATATTAACATTAAGGGTATAATCAACCCTAGACAATAACAGAATATAAATTCGTCGCTTAGCATGACACGGAGCTATCGGTCGCGACGGGGTTGTCAACCTAATAGATCTATCAACAATTCCACGCAATCCATATTAATGACTAAATGGCTAAGTTCGCGCAAAGTGCCCGCAATGGGTCACCCAAGGTGCCAACCTTATGAACAATATATATATCCTACTAAAATGATAAAATTTAATATAACATGTTGTACGAATCCCCGACGTCCCCACGAAACGTAAGCCTAGTCCCGATACTTACTCTCTTGAGACCGGACCAATTCGTTACAACTTTAGATTTAAAAAATTTAAATCCACACGGTCGTTCTATCCCATAACGCGGTAAAGTCCCCGTTTCATCCCCGAAACGCATATATCATTATTTCAAAATCCGTTTCATCCCGAAATATATTTATATCCAAAACCATGTTTTTCTCCAAAAACATATCACATAATTTCCAAATCATATTTTCCACGAAAATATATTTATAGTTTTATCAAAGTCATATTTTATACGAAAACGTATACTTATCCTTTTAACGCATGTTCTTCCCCCAAAACATATACAAAAAACGGTAAAAAGAGGGGGTTTAGTGACACTCACATTTGGGTGCGTATTTAAAGTAGCGTGATGCTACAATTTGATTCTACACGTCCTAACATACGTAGGCACGATTTAATAATCAATATATTACAAAATTCCTAAGTTTCTCCAATACTTAGAATTTTCACTTAACTTTGAGATTTTCTCGAAAAGCCATTATTTTTTATTATGTTGGCATATTAATATATTATATATATATATTATATATATATATATATATATATATATATATAAATATATATAATATATATAATAAGATTTTGCGACTTGAACGATTTTATTGGTGACCTTAATGTTTTATCCGTTACACTCTTGTTTATAAATACTATATATCTACGATTTGCGCATCGTAATATATATACATAAACGTGCACATATTCACAATATCATAACACGCAAGAACTCATTAACTTATTCACTTTATCATTTTTAAAGCATGCATACATGAAATAACTAATTAAGTTAACCTATGTATCAATTTTCATGCTTGATAAATAAGTTACACATTTTAACACGATTTCACCGATTCTACCGTTTTAAACATACAAGCGTACATGCATAGTCTTAATTCCCGCTATCATGTAAACACTTAATCATGTTATCATATTCACATATTTAAATCACATGACACATTTAAACACATAAGGTTCATCAATTAACAACTCATTCTAGTGTATGTTGAAAAATGCGTATTTTAGCGATTCGGTAACGTTTTCGGGCGTCGGAAGTCACGTATGACTAACCAAACACCAAATAAAATAAATATAAGTTAATATACTTATATTTATATAAAAAATATCAGTTTATTTACTGATCTAAAACAGTTTCATAAAAACACTCTTAAAAGGCGATTTTTACCGTTTTTACCGCATAGTTTTGCGTCAAACGTTACTCCAACCATCCGAACTTGAAACGACTTCATATTTTAACACAATACATGTTATATACTGAATAAAATGATGGTTATAACCAGATTAGTGCAGTTTTTGTGTAAGGCACATAAATCATGCGATTTCATGTATTTTACAACACTTTTAAGCACATAGTACAACATGCAAAGCTAGTAAACTTTATGTCAAAGTTTTATATCATTTTAACACTTCAAATATTCATATTTTAGTGTTTAGAATCAGTTCATAATTTATTTTTATCAAATCATGCTCAAATCATCTTTCCATGATTATATATCAACATGCATGTCCTTGTATGTGCATCTAATGCATCCATAACATATTATTTTCAATTTCCATGTACTCATATGCATCTAGACATACATTTATTTCATGTTTATATTATCCATGACATTCAAATCTTCATATCATTATCATCTCATCATTCAACATAAATGCAAGACATATTCCTTCACATTTATGAACTAACTACAAATTTTGTGTGCATGCGTGCATATATATATATATATATATATATACATATATATATATATATATATATATTCACGCGGCTCACACACATATACATACATGCTTCCAAAAACCCACTTTTCATGTTCATTCTTACAAATCACTAAAAACCTTTTAGAACATTCTCTTATGACAACTTTTGATGCATGCATGAACTTTAAACTTTACAAATATCATGTTAATCAAGAATCATTCAAGAACCAAAACTCAATCTCATATATACATACATACATACTCACGGCCACCTACATGTATATATACATGTCCATTTTTATTTCTTTTAAAAACCCATTTGTGGATATTTTCAAGTTAGTGTTTAAACTCAAGAACAAGAGAAACTTCTATCATCATCAACATTCATCAAGAATCAAGAACAAGATTTTTAAAGTGAATCTTATACCTTCAAGATTTGATGGGTTTTGAACATGAATTGATGATATGGAGCTTGGATGTTACTTGAAACACTATGGAAACACCTTTGATCCTTCAAAAACACTTGAAATCACCTTCAAATGCCCTTGAATCTCCAAGAAATGATTTGAAATTTGAAAGTGTATGTGTGAGAGGGGGTGTTCGGCCGAGATTTTAGAGAGAGAAAGAGTTGAAGTTTGTTTGATGTTGTATGGTTAAGATGGAGTATGTATATTGCCATAATGATTGTATGGTCTTCCCAAGGTGCACACTTGTTCAAATTGGAAGAAATATCAAAACGGTGGGCAGCCATTAGGCCGTCACCTATGGGCACACACACATACATATCATATACATCACATATATATGCTATATACATGTATTTAACTGGATACCGGGTATTTTATCTAGCGTTTTTGTTAATGCACTTTGGGTGATAAATGCAAGGCCTTCCAATTGTTAGGGTATTTATTGTACATGTCTTGTAATTTAGTCCAAGGTTTATCCTTGGACAATTTGTCCAAGTTTGTGTCAAGGCCTTTGTCAAGGTTTATGTTTAGGACAAAGGTCAGGGTTTATGTCTAGAACTAGAGAAAGGGTTTATGTTATGATTCTCTTGTCCGAGTTTTGTGTAGGATGTTTTGTCAGAACTCCAATATGTCATGGAGTCAGAGGTTATTGCTTTGGGCCTTGTCTCCGGACAATGTGTTGTCCGGAGTTTGTGTTGTATTTATACCTTTATATGGAATAGACAAGACAACGTTTTCTTTTGTCGAAATATGTGCCCTAATCATTGTGTGTGTTTTGTCTGGCGGCTACTCTGTGTGTGACGTCACTCATCTGCTACATCAAGAATACTCTGTGTATTCTTGATTTCTCTCATAAATCTTGCATTCTTGTTCTACATCCTATAGTGGTTGATCATCAGGTGGATTCCGCACACCTGTTGGTTGTCTTTGTTGAGTGAGATCTTGGGTTAGGTGACCTAAAAAGTGGTATCAGATCAGTGTGCTTATACTACTGTAGGTGTTTCTTAGTTTGAAGTTTTAGTGAGAAAAGTTCATACTTTGATAGAGTTTAGTGTTTATTCAGTGAGTTTTTGTGATATATTCTCGATTCATCATTCATTTCTAGTGGTTTGATGATGGATTTTGAATAAATCACAAAAACTCACTAAATAAACACTAAACTCTATTAAAGTATGAACTTTTCTCACTAAACCTTTAAACTAAGAAACACCTACAGTAGTATGAGCACACTGCTCTGATACCACTTATTAGGTCACCTAACCCAAGATCTCACTCAACAAAGACAACCAACATGTGTGCGGAATCCACCTGATGATCAACCACTGTAGGATGTAGAACAAGAATGCAAGATTTATGAGAGAAATCAAGAATACATAGAGTATTCTTGACGTAGGAGATGAGTGACGTCACACACACAGTAGCCGCCAGACAAAACACACACAATGATTAGGGCACAGATTTTGTGTAACTGTTTAGTGACGTCACAAATTCTATTGTTGACTGTTAAAAATTCAACATTTCTTATTTTCTTTGTAAATTTCTAAAAGCTCATGGTGCGATAGTGAAACAAGTTCGTGTTTACAATTGTGAGATTAAATGAGTTTTAATCTCGTCGGTGCAAAAAAAGGGGGTTTAAACACGACGCATTTTTGAGCTAGTGTGTCTGTTATGTTACATCAAGTTTGTTCGAGGTTTGATCAAGTGTTGACGTGATAAAGCTTATTGTTCGTTTGGAAACTACTTGAAGATTGAGCCCTTATCGTATGCCTGATAGAGTAGGGAAGGTTAGTCTTATTGGTCCCTCTTCCAAGTTGGTGTGATTGGTCGGATTCTCGAAATAGTGGTTCTTACATTGTGGGGGAGATCGGAGATGAAAGCCATCGGGTAATTGGTGGATTCGTGAAGAAGCTTCGATGCCTGCCTTTGAAATAAGTTAAGATCGCGAGTTGGCCGTTCAGTTCATCATGGTAGTTCAGTTCTTTGTGAAAAACAAGGTTTGGGCAGGCAGCGAATATTCGAAGCAAGGATGAAGATTTCAAGACACATAAAGACCATTCACTGATCAAGGGGGAGTTTGTTAATGCACTTTGGGTGATAAGTGCAAGGCCTTCCAATTGTTAGGGTCTTTATTGTACATGGCTTGTAATTTAGTCCAAGGTTTATCCTTGGACATTTTGTCCAAGTTTGTGTCAAGGCCTTTGTCAAGGTTTATGTTTAGGACAAAGGTTAGGGTTTATGTGTAGAACTAGAGAAAGGGTTTATGTTATGATTCTCTTGTCCGAGTTTTGTGTAGGATGTTTTGTCAGGACTACCATTATGTCATGGAGTCCGAGGTTATTCTTGTAAAGGCTTTGGGCCTTGTCTCCGGACAATGTGTTGTCCGGAGTTTGTCTTGTATTTAACCTTTATGTGGAATAGACAAGACAACGTTTTCTTTTTTGGAAATCTGTGCCCTAATCATTGTGTGTGTTTTGTCTGGCTGCTACTCTGTGTGTGACATCACTCATCTCCTACATCAAGAATACTCTGTGTATTCTTGATTTCTCTCATAAATCTTGCATTATTGTTCTACATCCTACAGTGGTTGATCATCAGGTGGATTCCGCACACCTGTTGGTTGTCTTTGTTGAGTGAGATCTTGGGTTAGGTGACCTAATAAGTGGCAGTGTGCTCATACTACTGTAGGTGTTTCTTAGTTTGAAGGTTTAGTGAGAAAAGTTCATACTTTGATAGAGTTTAGTGTTTATTTAGTGAGTTTTTGTGATTTATTCTTGATTCATCATTCATTTCTAGTGGTTTGATGATGGATTTTGAATAAATCACAAAAACTCACTAAATAAACAGTAAACTCTATCAAAGTATGAACTTTTCTCACTAAACCTTAATACTAAGAAACACCTACAGTAGTATGAGCACACTTCTCTGATACCAGTTATTAGGTCACCTAACCCAAGATCTCACTCAATAAAGACAACCAACATGTGTGCGGAATCCACCTGATGATCAACCACTGTAGGATGTAGAACAAGAATACAAGATTTTTGAGAGAAATCAAGAATACATAGAGTATTCTTGATGTAGGAGATGAGTGACGTCACACACACAGTAGCCGCCAGACAAAACACACACAATGATTAGGGCACAGATTTTGTGTAACTGTTTAGTAACGTCACAAATTCTGTTGTTGACTGTTAAAAATTCAACATTTCTTATTTTCTTTGTAAATTTCTAAAAGGTCATGTGCTATAGTGAAACAAGTTCGTTTTTACAATTGTAAGATTAAATGAGTTTTAATCTCGCCGGTGCAAAAAGGGGGTTTAAACACACGATTTTGAGCTAGTGTGTTTGTTATGTTTCGTCAAGTTTGTTCGAGGTTTGATCAAGTGTTGACGTGATAAAGCTGATTGTTCGTTTGGCAACTACTTGAAGATTGAGCCCTTATCGTATGCCGGATAGAGTAGGGAAGGTTAGTCTTCTTGGTCCCTCTTCCAAGTTGGTGTGATTGGTCGGATTCTCGAAATAGTGGTTCTTACATTGAGGGGGAGATCGGAGATGAAAGTCATCGGGTAATTGGTGGATTCGTGAAGAAGCTTCGATGCCTGCCTCTGAAATACCTTAAAGAAGATCGCGAGTTGGCCGTTCAGTTCATCAAGGTAGTTCAGTTCATTGTGAAAAACAAGGTTTTGGGACAGGCAGCGAATATTCGAAGCAAGGATGAAGATTTCAAGACACATAAAGACCATGCACTGATCAAGGGGGAGTTTGTTAATGCACTTTGGGTGATAAGTGCAAGGCCTTCCAATTGTTAGGGTCTTTATTGTACATGGCTTGTAATTTAGTCCAAGGTTTATCCTTGGACAATTTGTCCAAGTTTGTGTCAAGGCCTTTGTCAAGGTTTATGTTTAGGACAAAGGTTAGGGTTTATGTGTAGAACTAGAGAAAGGGTTTATGTTATGATTCTCTTGTCCGAGTTTTGTGTAGGATGTTTTGTCAGGACTACCATTATGTCATGGAGTCCGAGGTTATTCTTGTAGAGGCTTTGGCCTTGTCTCCGGACAATGTGTTGTCCGGAGTTTGTCTTGTATTTAACCTTTATGTGGAATAGACAAGACAACGTTTTCTTTTTTGGAAATCTGTGCCCTAATCATTGTGTGTGTTTTGTCTGGCGGCTACTCTGTGTGTGACATCACTCATCTCCTACATCAAGAATACTCTGTGTATTCTTGATTTTCTCATAAATCTTGCATTATTGTTCTACATCCTACAGTGGTTGATCATCAGGTGGATTCCGCACACCTGTTGGTTGTCTTTGTTGAGTGAGATCTTGGGTTAGGTGACCTAATAAGTGGCAGTGTGCTCATACTACTGTAGGTGTTTCTTAGTTTGAAGGTTTAGTGAGAAAAGTTCATACTTTGATAGAGTTTAGTGTTTATTTAGTGAGTTTTTTGTGATTTATTCTTGATTCATCATTCATTTCTAGTGGTTTGATGATGGATTTTGAATAAATCACAAAAATCACTAAATAAAACACTAAACTCTATCAAAGTATGAACTTTTCTCACTAAACCTTTATACTAAGAAACACTACAGTAGTATGAGCACACTGCTCTGATACCAGTTATTAGGTCACCTAACCCAAGATCTTACTCAATAAAGAAAACCAACATGTGTGCGGAATCCACCTGATGATCAACCACTGTAGGATGTAGAACAAGAATGCAAGATTTTTGAGAGAAATCAAGAATACATAGAGTATTCTTGAGGTAGGAGATGAGTGACGTCACACACACAGTAGCCGCCAGACAAAACACCACAATGATTAGGGCACAGATTTTGTGTAACTGTTTAGTGACGTCACAAATTCTGTTGTTGACTGTTAAAAATTCAACATTTCTTATTTTCTTTGTAAATTTCTAAAAGCTCATGGTGCTATAGTGAAACAAGTTCGTTTTTACAATTGTAAGATTAAATGAGTTTTAATCTCGCCGGTGCAAAAAGGGGGTTTAAACGACGCATTTTGAGCTAGTGTGTTTGTTATGTTTCGTCAAGTTTGTTCGAGGTTTGATCAAGTGTTGACGTGATAAAGCTGATTGTTCGTTTGGCAACTACTTGAAGATTGAGCCCTTATCGTATGCCGGATAGAGTAGGGAAGGTTAGTCTTCTTGGTCCCTCTTCCAAGTTGGTGTGATTGGTCGGATTCTCGAAATAGTGGTTCTTACATTGTGGGGGAGATCGGAGATGAAAGTCATCGGGTAATTGGTGGATTCGTGAAGAAGCTTTGATGCCTGCCTCTGAAATACCTTAAAGAAGATCGCGAGTTGGCCGTTCAGTTCATCAAGGTAGTTCAGTTCATTGTGAAAAACAAGGTTTGGGCAGGCAGCGAATATTCGAAGCAAGGATGAAGATTTCAAGACACATAAAGACCATGCACTGATCAAGGGGGAGTTTGTTAATGCACTTTGGGTGATAAAGTGCAAGGCCTTCCAATTGTTAGGGTCTTTATTGTACATGGCTTGTAATTTAGTCCAAGGTTTATCCTTGGACAATTTGTCCAAGTTTGTGTCAAGGCCTTTGTCAAGGTTTATGTTTAGGACAAAGGTTAGGGTTTATGTGTAGAACTAGAGAAAGGGTTTATGTTATGATTCTCTTGTCCGAGTTTTGTGTAGGATGTTTTGTCAGGACTACCATTATGTCATGGAGTCCGAGGTTATTCTTGTAGAGGCTTTGGGCCTTGTCTCCGGACAATGTGTTGTCCGGAGTTTGTCTTGTATTTAACCTTTATGTGGAATAGACAAGACAACGTTTTCTTTTTTGGAAATCTGTGCCCTAATCATTTGTGTGTTTTGTCTGGCGGCTACTCTGTGTGTGACATCACTCATCTCCTACATCAAGAATACTCTGTGTATTCTTGATTTCTCTCATAAATCTTGCATTCTTGTTCTACATCCTACAGTGGTTGATCATCAGGTGGATTCCGCACACCTGTTGGTTGTCTTTGTTGAGTGAGATCTTGGGTTAGGTGACCTAATAAGCGGCAGTGTGCTCATACTACTGTAGGTGTTTCTTAGTTTGAAGGTTTAGTGAGAAAAGTTCATACTTTGATAGAGTTTAGTGTTTATTTAGTGAGTTTTTGTGAATTCTTGATTCATCATTCATTTCTAGTGGTTTGATAATGGATTTTGAGTAGTTTAGTGATTTTGAGTGTTGATCTTCATCTGGGTTTTACAGAGGTTTTGGTTCTTGTCATACAGTGTGTTGAAGGTTGAAGAAGATTCCTTGTTTGATCTTTAGTAGCCTTGTCCGTGTTTTAAAATTCTGTGGTTGTGTTTCCGAGGTATTGGTGAACCAGTGTGTAGTCACATTGGGGAGATAATCCAGAAGCTGGTTTCAGGGCTTAAAACCCTTACACTAGTCAGGGCTTAAAACCCTTTCTATTAGTCAGGGTTTTGGAAGTCAAATAACACTAGTGTCCGATTTTTAGCTTAGAAATTCCACTAGTGTCCGAATTTCCTCTTAGAGTCCCACTAGAGTCCTAATTTAAAACATTAGAGTCCGAGTTTGAGTGTAAAGCATTGAGTCTGGTTCGGGTTTTATCAAATATCTGGTCCGAGTTTAGTCTTTGAAGTCCTAGTCCGAGTTTAATATTAGTTCGAGTTTTAGTACTAGTCTGAGTCTTAAACTTGTCAGAGTTTGAGCATCGTTCTAGGTAGTCCGAGTTTACCTCTCTAGGTGATCCGGGTTTGCACTCTATTAAAGCCTCAGACATTTCTCTATCCGGGTTTCCACTCTGGGTTTTGGACTAAGACATTCTCTTAGTAACTGTTTTGCTTGGAAACCTACTGTTAACTTCTGTGACCTTACTGTTTCATTCAAATATTGCTCAATGGCGTACAATCTCACTGCAATGGTTCAGAATCTCAAACACAATGCTGAAGTGGGGAGCAGCGACAAACCTCCTCTTCTAATTAACGAATTAGACTTTCTTGAATGGAAGGAACGTTTTGAACGATATGTGAGAGCTAAGGATATCAAGATATGGTTGTGTATCGTCAAAGGTTGTGGAGCAACACCAATTCAAACTTTAACGATTGATACCTATCTAGCTCTGACAGATGAGCAGAAGAAGTTTTACAAATGTGAAGAGAGAGCTATGTCCATGATAACTATAGCTCTTACTCAATCAATACTTCATACTTTTCGCAAAAGAAGCACTTTGAAAGAATTATGGGATAGTATGATTGGAGCGATATGAAGGTAATGCTATGTACAAGAAGAGACGTTTAGAACGGTTAAAAATGCAGTTTGTGGTCTTTAAGGCATTAAAGGGTGAGTCTTTTGATGACACTGTGAATCGATTCTATCACTTGCTAAGTGAGCTTGACCGAAGTGAAGAGAATATTTACACAGAATTTGAGAAAGTTGAGAAATTTCTAAACTGTCTTTCTCAGGAGTGGAATATGTACACTGCGTTAATCAGGGAAAATGTCTTGTTTGATGAACTGACATTAGAAAATACAATCTAGAAACTAAAGGGTTATGCTTGGAACATGGAGGATCAAGCGTCTGACTTTGAGAAGATTCAGGATCCTCAATTGTAGAAAGTCTCAAAGCCTACAGATAAGGGTAACGCAAGTGGTGCTGGAGTTGCACTACTTTCTGAAAATGGAGATCAAGCTACTCATCAGGCCTTCATAAGTAACAATGCAACTGCCAGTGGTTCGAGTGGAACTGCAAGTTCGAATCAAGGAATGTACTCTTCGGAAGGATGTCAAAAGTCACAAGCAATAAACTTCAACATTCCTAAGATTGATCCAAACTGTTTAAAATTGATAGAAGACAACATGAGTCTACTAGCGTCATTTATGACGGCCTATGAGAACTTTTGTCTCCGGAAGCTTGTCGAACAATCTAGTCTTGATGAAGACTTTGACCAAATTGATCAAGATGAAATGGAAGAACTTGATCTTCAACTCAATATAGCGTTATTGGTTAGAAGAGCAAAGAAATTTCTTTTGAAAACGGGTAAGAAGTTTATCGGTGGTCAAACCGAGACACGAATGGGTATTGATATGTCAAAGGTAAAATGCTACAATTGTGGTATTTATGGACACTATGCCCGAGATTGTCGAAAGCCGAAGTTGGAGAGATCGAACAGAGAAGGAAGTTCACAAAATGGAAGCAACTCAAGAAATCAGTCGAATGGCAATAATGGATCCAACTCAGCTTCTCGTTCAAACACTTCAAACACTTTAGACAATCTTGCTCCTTCTTCAAACAATGCCTTAGTTGCTCAACCATTACAAGGTATAACTGAACCACATGATTGGGGTTGTGCATTAGAAGATTTAGCAGTGGCCATTGTTTCACAAGTATTTATGGCAGATATTATAGAAGATGAAGTTTGTGAGGAAGATGTCATAGAAGAAGTATGTGTGGAAGCTGTCGAAGAAGCTAGTAGGGCAGAACTTGCGGTTGTAGCAGAAGTTATAAGTGATGAATTGGTTGTTAACGAGGTTTTTGAAAAGAAAGAAACGAAAGGGACAGAGAGCAAAGGTGAAAGCTTTGAGTTCAGAATTCTACAGTCGAAATGCAGAAATTTGCTGATGATGAAGCTCAGAAATTGAATGAAAGCTCCACGACAGATGAGGATTGCGATTTCATGGCTGGTGTTGAGGTAAATCGAATTCCGTAGATAAACGTTGTGCTAGATGCGTTGAATTTGTTACAAAATTGATAGATATGCTCTACACAACACAAACCTAATTGCTGATCTTGAAAAATCCAGAGAACTCATTGCTGTTCTATCTTGTTTGGATAAGGAACACCGAATTAAGATAAAATCTCTAAAGAATGACATCTCTGAATTTGAAAGATGTGTGGCTCAAGCAACTCTGAAAAATCAAGAATTAAAATCAGAATTTGAATTGAATCAAAATTATGTTTTGGAAAAGAACAAAATCATTTTAGAAAAGGACAATCTGATTCTTGATTTAGAGAGAAAAATTGAAAAGTTTGGAAGCTCATCTGAAGTGATGAATTTCTGTATTAATAACCAACGTATTAAGAACACTGAAGAGGAAATGTTTGGCGTCGGGTATAGTACGGTTCCTCTACCAGTTAATCACAACTATACTTCGATGGCAAGCATTGAACCATAGATTGCTAACTTTGTTCCAACGACTCCTCTGACTGTTGATCCGCCATTTGGGTTGGATACTGAGCTTGAGATTTCCTCAGACTCTAACACTTGAAGTTTGATTGAGCGTCAAAGAAAAGTGAACTAATTTTGAAAACATTGAAAACTTAATTAGTAATAAAATTTTGGAAATTTTTAATCAAGTTCAGAATGTTAGTGAGAAACCCAAACCTCGTGGGAAGTCTCAAAAGAAATCGAAAAATGTTTCCCAAACTGATTGAGGAGACTTTCATACGGAAGTCGAGATAATTGAGACAATATCTAATTCACAATTTGTTTCACAAATCTTAAAAAATCCAACAAATGCCTCATCATCTTCAAACAGTCATGAGGAACGTCGAAAGAAGACGGAGAAAGTTAGAAGGTGTTACAAGTGTCGTGAGAAAGGACACCTAGCTGCTGAATGTCCGAACAACAATGGTAAACCCCTTGTTGATCCTGATCTATGAAAACCATTTGTTGAAAAATCTGAAACTGAGGTAAAAGTCGAAAAGAAAAATAACAAACCTCAAAAGGTTGAGAAAGCAGTAGTGATTAAACAAGAAACAAAACCTGTTGTTAAATCAAATGCTAAATCACAACAACATCAGAATCAACGTGAGGAACCACTGGATATACGTCCAAAACATGAATTGGAAAGTTCATTACAAACACACGATGCTCGTGAGAAAACACCTCACCGATGCCAAAATCATGTTACTTTCCAATCACAAGAGAATGAGAAACGTTCTGGAGGAACTAACTACGACTATGTTAGACCTCATGCTCAGAACCGGTTTGTGAATGATCGAAGTGCTTCTCCCCCCCTGATAACACAATCAAGGAGCACATTTGGTTAACCAATCTAGACAATTCTCAAGGAATTACGAAGCGCCAAGGTTTAATCGAAATTTCAAAACTCCGAGAAGTCAAAATTTCAGTTATCAACATCATGGTGGGCGAAACTTTGAAAATTCTAGTTACACGAATCGATCGTCAACTCCATACAATTCCCGTTTCGATGGGAACCACTCCAACAACTTCCGAAATGGAATTGGAGGACGTGGTGGTGGTGACGGTTATTTAAAAGAATTTTCGTATGTTGATGAAATGGGACGACCCAAGACCGTTATGGCTTGGGTCCCACATTCTAACTGATTTTCTTTGGTGAGTGTAGGAGCAGCTGAAGAGGGCTATCTATATTTGGTATATCGATAGTGGCTGTTCCAGACATATGACAGGAAATAAAGAGTTGTTGCAAAATCTCAAGTCAATTCGTGGTGGTTATGTGAACTTTGCTGGTGAAAAGGGAGGTTATATCACTGGTGAAGGTTCTGTTTCAAATGGAAAGATTACGCTGCACAAAGTGAATTTTGTCGAAGAGCTAAAGCATAATTTGATGTCGGTATCTCAAATCTGTGACAACAAGTATACGATGCTGTTCACTCATAAAGCTTGCTTCGTTTTGCGTCCTGGATTTGCTGTTCCTGAAGATTGGATCGTTATGAGGGCTCCTCGGGTGAATAACACATACGTCATGGACATGCGCCCGTTGGTCAACTCATCTGCTCCAGTAACATGTTTACTATCGAAAGCGACTGAGGATCAATCATATTTATGGCATAGACGAATGGGCCATGTGCATCTGCAAAAAATGTACCACTTAGTGAAAAACGACTTGGTGTTGGAAAATCAAATGTGAATCATGCGAAAAAGGAAAAATCAAAAGAAAGCCTCATAAACCGAAAACTGTTAACTCGATCCAAAAACCACTTGAATTGCTTCACATGGATCTTTTCGGCCCTATCCATGTTGCTAACATTGGTGGTATGTCCTACTGTCTAGTTGTCACCGACGATTTCTCACGATACTCGTGGGTATTTTTCTTAAAAACTAAGGATCAAACACATGGTATTTTAAGAGATCTTTTTAAACAACTTGAGAAAAATTATTCACTACCTATTAAGAAAATCTGAAGTGACAACGGGTCGGAATTTAAAAATCAACATATGGATGAGTTATGTCAGAAATGGGAATAGTTTATAAGTTCAGTGCTCCTTATGTTCCTCAACAGAATGGAGTCGCAGAACAGAAGAACCGAACCCTTATTGAGGTGGCCCGTACTATGCTTTCTGAATCAAAATTACCTATTTTCTTCTGGGCTGCGGCAGTAAACACAGCATGCTATGTGCTTAACCATGTGCTTACGGTCAAAAGGGAAGATAAGACTTGCTATGAACTTCTCAATAATAAGAAACCTAATTTGTTTGGGTTTCAACCCTTTGGGATCAAATGTGTTATTAGACGCACTAAGGATACTCCTAAGATGGGCGAACTTGGAGAGATTGGTTTCTTTCTGGGTTATGTTAACGGAGCTCCAAATAAACGTGTGTATAACATTAAAAAACGGGCAGTGGAGGTTGTGTTTGATATTACTCCTTTAAGTTACGATCCTCCACCTTCCGAATTTGGTCCTAAAAATGGGTATGACTATGAGAAATTATTTGATTCTTTTGGTCTTCCTGATGTTACAGAAGCAGATTCGGAGGTTGTCTACACGCATTTGGTGGATAAGGAGGAAGTGGATGCTAGCTGGAGGGCAAGTATTCCAACAGACGTAACTCCGAATGTCGCACCAGAAGATCCAGTCGCTGATCCATCGATAGTAAACAATGTTGTTGCTGGTCAGATTCCCAATGAAGCTGGTCCCAGTCAGTCTGAAGCGAGTAGCAGTGCAAGTGCTGAGGGGGGGATTCAATCTAGTTTCGGAAGCAATTTCCAAGATCCGGCTATCCCTGTTCCGAGAACAAATATCTATCATCCTATTGATAATATTCTTAGGAATCCAAATGCCGGAGTGCAAACTCGAAGAAGTCTTTCAGAAATGCAGTGTCTGTTTACAGAAATCAAACAGGAACCGATTTTCAATCTGAGCCTTCATGAATGATTTATCTCTCAAGTTGAGCCAAAAAATTATCAAAAGGCTTTGAAAGATAGCTCATGGTGTAAGGCAATGCAAGAAGAGTTAGCTCAGTTCGACAAATTAAAGTGTGGAATTTGGTCGATCTTCCGAAGGGTCAACACGCAATCAACACGAAGTGGGTTTTTAAGTGCAAAAAGGATGACAAAGGTGTGGTCGTCAGAAATAAAGCACGGTTGGTTGTTCAAGGCTTCAATCAGGAAGAAGGGATTGATTACACAGAGGTTTACGCACCCGTAGCTTGACGGAAGCAGTTCGTCTGTTTCTAGCATTCGTAGCTCATATGCGTTTCAAGGTTTTCAGTTGGATGTCAAGAGTGCATTCCTTTATGGGAAGCTTTCAGAAACTGTGTATGTATCTCAACCGCCTGGGTTCGCTGCTCCTGAGTCCGACAATAAGGTTTATAAGTTGGATAAAGCTATGTATGGTCTTCATCAAGCTCCTCGTGCCTGGTATGCGACCTTATCAAATCATCTTTTGGAGCATGGATTCAAGCGTGGTGCGATCGATTCCACATTGTTCATTTTGAAGAAAGGGGGAGATTTTCTGATTGTGCAAATTTACGTGGACGACATAATTTTCTGTTCTTCAAATGAAGAGTTGTGTCGCGAGTTTGAGAAAGTAATGAAGTCAAAGTTTGAAATGAGTGCGATGGGAGAGTTGTCATTCTTTCTTGGTCTTCAAATCTCTCAGGAGAAGGAGGGGACATACGTGCATCAAACAAAGTATGTCCATGAGGTTCTCAGGAGATTCGGTTTGGAAGATAGCTCACCTTTCGACACACCTTTGCCAACAAATCACAAGCTGACAACTGATAAAGAAAAGGATCCTGAAGTGGGTCCGACTCTATATCGGGCTATGATTGGATTTCTTATGTATCTAACTGCGTCACGTCCCGATATTATGTTCTCTGTTTGTTTGTGTGCTAGGTACCAGTCTACTCCAAAGGAATCTCATATGGCTGCTGTCAAACGCATCTTCAGATACCTGAAAGGTAAACCTAAGCTTGGATTGTGGTATCCAGCTGAAGGTGGACTGGATTTGATTGCTTATGCAGATGCAGACATCGGAGGGTGCCCAGTCAACAGAAAATCAACCTCAGGCGTTGTGTCTTGGCAATGCAAGAAACAAGTTGTCGTGTCGCTATCCACATGCGAGGCCGAGTATATAGTAGCGTCAAGCTGTTGTGCTCAGGTTTTGTGGATCCAGCAACAACTAAGGGACTACGGTTTAAATTTTACTCGAACTCCAATTTTAGTCGATAATAACTATGCCATTTCCATAACAAATAATCCGGTTAATCATTCACGCACTAAACACGTAGATGTTAGGCATCATTTTATTCGTGATTGTGCTGAAAAGGGTTTAATCGAAGTGGTTAGGGTAGACTCGTTGGATAATCTTGCCGACCTTTTTATTAAGACTTTTGATCGGGCTAGGTTTGAGGATCTAGTTCGAATGATCGGCATGATCAACCCAGAGTGAAATGCTTTTAGAAACTCGCATAGAAACTTTGTTTTAAATTTCATGTACAGTTCTTACTACTTTTCAAAATGCAAAAATCCAAAAATATTTTACTTAGTTATAGGATTTTTATTTAAAGAAAATTCAAAAACATCAGAAAAATGAAAAATGAAGTTGTTTTGAGGAATATGAGAAATGATAGTACATCGGTTGTCGTATCTGTTGCAGGTCTATGGCAAAAATATATAATAAACGTTGACTGTAACAGCTTCATCATATGTTGCTTCGGTAGGCTTTACGCGTAAATAAGAACCTGGTTTTGGTATATAAATATAATGAACTGCGTAATTTGTGTGACGCATCCCTCAGATATATGGTCTTGGTACCGTAATTTCGTTTGACAAATTGCCAAACTTCTGAGATACTAGGTCTTTATGTTTGTTAAATCTCTGGGGTATTATACTTGGTCTTCTGATATTATGTGAGCAATGGCCTAGACCTCGTATAACACTTTGCTAAGCGCTTCGTTTGTGCGCAAACCCTCTTGGTGGATTTCTTTTCTGCCTCAACAATCATCAACGGATGATCTGTTCTAAAGTTGTCATCACCGGATGTACAAATTGCAAATCTATGCTACCACCGGGTACATAGAATAAACTGCTAAAAATTATGCAGAAAAAGATACCAAATGATGGTACACCACTTTTAAGTCTAGCCTTCATCTCTGTGTCTGTGCGGTGGCACTAACCTGAGCTCTCAAGGCATCGCATCTAGCTGGATACAGAGATTTTTCAGATATACTCACCTGTAAGATGCAATGTTTGGCAGTTTCGATATGGGAGTATATTCTAGGGTGGGATTACATAGTTACAGTCAGTAATTAATACACCTAACGCATATCTCGAAAGCATGTGTTCGAAAGCGTGCTAAAGTTTAAGTGGATCACAATACCATTGAACGTCTTGAACTGTTAATATCATTCTAAGTGCTTAAACAGATATCTATAGTTTTATGTTGGATATTGACATAAAAACCGATATGATTTCCTTGCTCCAACTTCACAAAAACATAGTTAGTGTAAATATCTCTCGTAGTACTTAAATATTCTTTATTGTCAAAAATTAAAAATATCAACAATCCGAGCTGTACGCCAAAAATCTCGAATAACTCTTGAACTAGGTGAATATTTTATGAAATTGCGAAACTGATTCTTGAATTTCGAAGAAACCGCATAATATCAGCATAATCGGCTCCACCATGAACGTTTTCAATTATTAAATGCAGTTTGATTGTGATGAAGATGAAATTCTCGAACCGAACGAGGAGGAACGGCTGCTGCTGCTGCCGGTTGCTCACCTTGTTGTTCAGCTGGTTGTCCAACTTGTTGGCTTACCGGTTGATCTGCCATGTCTGTTAGCTAACAAAAACATAAACGAAACACATGCATCAGATGAAGGATGATATCTTAATCACCAAGGTCATGGTGCAGATATAGACAAAATGATAGACAAACCATCAAGTATTTAACACAAACCAAACACTGCATTGAACTTTAATCCTCGGACAGAACTCATTAGTGTTAACATATAACTCATAAAATCCGGAAAACAAATTCTGTTGTTTACTGTTACAAAAACAATTACTTGATTTTGTAAAAGAATGCTACCACCTCGTATGTGGTAGCATTCTTTCATCCTCCGAGTTTCTTGATTTTGTGTCCGAGTTTTTCTAATTAAATCACGTCCGAGTTTAGTGGGGTATGTCCGAGTTTGTTGGTCCGACTTTTAAGCTCTTATAAGTGGTCCGAGTTTCATGTTCCTGATTAGAGGACTTAAGAGTCAGAGTTTACCATTTTGTATATATTCTATGTGAATGATATGCAAGGTAGGACATGGAGAGCAAAAAAAAAAAAAAAATAAAACAAAAATTATGCTTTAAATCCAGATATTTTGTCCGATTTTGTTAAAAAAAAAACCTTCCGAATTTATGGATTATGTTTGGAAGTTCTTTGCTTACAAAGAAAAAGACTTGGTCGGACTTTGAGAGCTTACAAAGAAAGGAGGTGGAGTAAGGATCAAGTAAGGAGGTAAGGAGGTGAAGATAATAAGACTTGGTTGGACTTTGAAAGTTTACAAAGAAAAATGGGGAGTAAAAATTCAACATTTCTTATTTTCTTTGTAAATTTCTGAAGGCTCGTGGTGCGACAGTGAAACAAGTTTGTGTTTACAATTGTGAGATTAAATGAGTTTTAATCTCGCCGGTGCAAAAAAGGGGTTTAAAAACGACACATTTTTGAGCTAGTGTGTTTGATTATGTTTCGTCAAGTTTGTACGAGGTTTGATCAAGTGTTGACATGATAAAGTTGATTGTTCGTTTGGCAACTACTTGAAGATTGAGCCCTTATCGTACGCCGGATAGAGTAGGGAAGGTTAGTCTTCTTGGTCCCTCTTCCAAGTTGGTGTGATTGGTCGGATTCTCGAAATAGTGGTTCTTACATTGAGGGGAAGATCGGAGATGAAAGTTATCGGGTAATTGGTGGATTCGTGAAGAAGCTTCGACGCCTGCCTCTGAAATACCTTAAAGAAGATCACGAGTTGGCCGTTCAGTTCATCAAAGTAGTTTAGTTCTGTGTGAAAAACAAGGTTTGGGCAGGCAGCGAATATTCGAAGCAAGGATGAAGATTTCAAGACACATGAAGACCATGCACTGATCAAGGGGGAATTTGTTAATGCAATTTGGGTGATAAGTGCAAGGCATTCCAATTGTTAGGGTCTTTATTGTACATGTCTTGTAATTTAGTCCAAGGTTTATCCTTGGACAATTTGTCCAAGTTAGTGTCAAGGCCTTTGTCAAGGTTTATGTTTAGGACAAAGGTCAGGGATTATGTTTAGAACTAGAGAAAGGGTTTATGTTATGATTCTCTTGTCCGAGTTTTGTGTAGGATGTTTTGTCAGGACTTTCATTATGTCATGGAGTCCGAGGTTATTCTTGTAGAGGCTTTGGGCCTTGTCTCCGGACAATGTGTTGTCTGGAGTTTGTCTTGTATTTATACCTTTATGTGGAATAGACAAGACAACGTTTTCTTTTGTGGAAATCTGTGCCCTAATCATTGTGTGTTTTGTCTGGCGGCTACTGTGTGTGTGACGTCACTCATCTCCTACATCAAGAATACTCTGTGTATTCTTGATTTCTCTCATAAATCTTGCATTCTTGTTCTACATCCTACAGTGGTTGATCATCAGGTGGATTCCGCACACCTGTTGGTTGTCTTTGTTGAGTGAGATTTTGGGTTAGGTGACCTTACAGTTTTAACTGCATCTTAACGCGTTTTAAATTATTTTCAGCGCTCTATAAAAATAAACACATCAAAATATTACTAATCAGTATTTTATTTGTCAGGACCAGTTACGTTGTTGGTATTTGGCAGTATGCGCGTTGTGTTGCGCAGTACGCGCTTAAATTCGTAAAATAGAGATTTTAAGTGTTTTAATTTATTTTTATCATTCTATAAAAATAAACTTGTCAAATTATTACTATAATAATTATTTGTTGCTCTGAACTGGCTGTGTTGACAGTATTTTGTCAGATACGCGCAGTACGCGCTTAAACTCGAAAAATAGAGTTTCTTAGTGTTTTAAATTATTTTTCCTCACGGTTATGATTAAATATATTATTTAACTCATAACGGACTATTTTTGGGATTTTAACATTTTTCGGAGGTCATCTACGTTCGTTTCGCATTTTAACCGTTACGCGATAAGCGTTTATCTTAATGTTGCCAACGTAATTTTTATCAAACTTTGGATTCACCAACACATCAAATACCATATATAAACATCATAAATAATCAAATACCGTCTTTTATTCATTCATGACACGTCTTACATTTGTACGGGATAGTCTAAAATAGACGGGTATCACAAAAACCATATTGAACATAAAATACTAACTCTCTTAAACTAAAAATAAAAAAATAAGGGTGCATCAACCAATAATGGAAAAACGGTCCGTGTAAATTTCATTGTCGGAAGAGATTTAAATAAACACTTTCCATATTTTGGAATGACATATGTGTTTGATAATTTTATTATAGTTTAGGTTTGGTTTATACGTGTTTGATAACTTTATTATAGTTTAGGTTTGTTTTATAAACAAAAAAGAAAATAGATATAGGTTAAAAGGTTAAAAAATCATTAAAATATTGTTTGTTTATAAATTTTATTGAACTAGGAACTGATATAGAAGTTTATTATAATTTTAAAAGAAAAAAAATACTGATATTATATGCTCACACGTTGACAAATTCATGGCTTACATTTTATAAACCTATATCTTTTTTTTTAACGGCCAACAAATCAATCCCGAGCACTCTTGGAGTACCCATTGGACAAACGGAGTACTCCGAGAGTAACCCGAGTCGTCCACTACCAATTCCGGGAAAAACCCAGTAACCCACCCGTCTGTAGGCACGACGGTAAAATTACCGGTAAAACCCGTTTGGCTCAAGGATCGAACCCAGGTTTATCTGAGTCTCCTATCACTGTCCACCAGTGTCTCACACCTTTTTTACATCAAGTGGGAATTGAACTTGAGTCTAGAAGAACTCAAATCCTCCTACCACTTGAGCTATAGGTCATTAAAACAACTACACCATTAAATTTGTTAAACGTCTCATATTTAAATTATTAGTGCTATACTTTACGAGCTTTAGTAACTTACTCCTACTTTATTCATTAATAACTCTAAATTATTTATTATTGCTCAGGATTGAACCTAAGACATTTTATCTAAGAGACATATGTTCTACGGAGTGGGCTAGCGCTATTGATCATTTAACACTCTGCAATGCACGTGAATTGTTCAATGTTTTTCGTTTATTATTTGTTAGGTTTAATGATCCCGTCCCAGCGCACCGGTCCTAAAAACTCGTTATTACTATTTTGCACGAAAACTGTCTTCTTTCGTACGCGCAAACTATACCATCGCGTTTCGTTCACCCTATTCATCCCATGGAGTAAAATGTCATTTTAATCCCCGTGGTTTGGTCTATTTGGCCAGTTTAGTCAAAAGGTTTTATTTTTAGCATCTGGATCCAAAAAAGTTTCATCGTTGTCATTTTGATCCAACTGACCTCACCTCTGTTAAGTTAAGGGCACTTTAGTCTTTTTCTTAATAAATTAATTTAAAGCTTTTATTTTCCCTTCCCATGTAATCCTGTTTACCCATTATAAAGAAACCCTAATTAGATATCTTCCTCATCAACCAAACACCACCACCACCAACTAAATACCACCACCACCAGCAACCGAGCACAACTACCACTCTCCCTCCGGCCAACCGAGCACCTATACATTTAATATTATCTCTTTAATCACATCGAAAAGGTGTACCCTCTGTTTATCATTATAATATATAAGCTGAGAAACAAATGCCTTTAAACCCATTTGGCTGGCCAATTCCATTCATATAAGACACGGGTATTAACAGGTCCACAACAATTTATTGAATAGGTAATATTCTTAACCTCAAATCTTGATTGGGGTTTCTGATCTACAAGGAGAATTCAACGAACACAACTTAACCCTAGTCTCCGTCACCAGAGTTAACCTGAGACGTCGGAACCTTGCCGTAAAACTGGAATGGCTAAAAACAGTCCCAACCAACACACCATTGACTAAAATAACGGAAGCCTAGATGAATTCTTTGGCTTTCTGTGTGATAACTGATTACCAAAACTAGTCGCAACCACCAGTCTTGCTAAACCCATCTGAGATGATGATTTCCGTCGCTGATTACGGCGGTACCCTAAAACCGCTGTTACGTCCTTGTCACTGTCACTGCTAAACCACCATCTCTATCACTGCTAATAATTAGAATAAAACGGCAGGCGGAGACCATGGCTTGACGTTACTCTCTCCCTCTCATCCGCTTTCTCTCTCTTCATATGGCGTAATATATGGTGGAGGTGTGCCGACTTTTATCATTGCAGTGCTACATCTGGTTGTATACTTGACAAAGCTATTGGAGCAGATATATGTTTATATAAAAACCCAAAAAGAGTTAAAAGAATAATAATAAACGTTTAATTAAACTAATAGCCAAAGTGACAAAAATACCCAAACTAACTGAGAAGCATGAATAAGGTTAAGTCAGTTGGATCAAAATGGCAACAATAAAACCTTTTTGGATCCAGATACTAAAAATAAAACTTTTGGATCAAATTGGCAAAATGGTGAGCTTACAAGTACTAAAAAGACATTTCACTCTTATTTTGCACCAAAACTGTTTCGTTCACCCCATTCATCCATATAACAAATCAGGGTTTCTGAAATCTCCCAAATTCATTTCGAACTCCATGAAAAATTCAAAACTGGATCCATACGA
>CAMTDV010000591.1:0-54808 GCA_947069175.1 Scalesia atractyloides | reverse complement strand
TTATAATGATTTAGTAATATAAGATAAGCAAAAAATGTTTGAATTTTATGATGAATCTAGAGAATATAATATAAATACAATCAACTTTAAGGAGTATATCAATCAAGCCTTTTCAACACATTAATCTCAATTTTCATAACAACAACAACAACAACCAATAATATTAATTTATATTGATCATAATCAATATACATGTCTCGTAGTGGTAATCGAATAAAAATAAAAGGCCTACAAAAATCTGGAAAGGGGATGTTACTAAAAAGAAAAAATAAACAAAATGAAATGAAATAAAAATCATGATATTATTAATTTATCTTCATGTTTTTTGAGACTCTATGACCTTCACAAGTAACCTCGTCAGTTAATTGCCCTCACATTTGTTATAGATGATGACATTTCAGTTCTTTCCCCTTCTTTTTTTAATATTCACTTTAACAATGAAAATTGTATAAATATTCTAAACAACAACAACTCTGCCACCGTTTCCACCATCCCACCACCACCACACCACCACCACCTCTTCATCTCTACTATTTTAAACAAAGAACCAAATCACATCTCTCTACCCATGACACCACATTATCTCCATCCCTCGTGATTAAGAATATACATGTTTTCAGATCTGCGTGTTCTAGGATAGTTTGGGTTGGGTTCAACAAATCCACCGACGATGGCAGAGTGGTGATAAAAGTGGGGTTGAGACAGACCCGACAAGCAGACGTCCAGCGATGGACCCAACCGCAATCGTCGACAGCCGTAGTGATTTAATTTGCGTGTTGTAATAATAAGATCTGAAGTTGATTTCATTAGATCATGTAAAGTTATAGCATGGATCTTTGGTTAAAAGAATTTTAGTTGTTAACTTTTAAGGGGTTCTTGAATTTCATTCAAGTTATGTATGTAATAAGCCCATTGAATGTAGATGACAACAGCCATAGCCATAAAAGGATGAGACTGATGAGAAAGAAGTAGCTTGTATGAATTATTATGATTTGGATGAATTAAGTGGGGTTAGGAAGAGCCTTCAGGTGGTTTAATTGACTTCTTAGAGAGAGTGGTAAGTAGTAATATTATATATCAATAGATTAATACCCACATGCAATGCATGCATCTGACACAGAAAACAAATACCCAAGCTCCTTTGTTTAAAACTTATTATCTCATGTTTCCCACATTATGCTATAATCACTTAATAATAATAATAATAAATAGCACATTTAGCTCTTAAATCTAGTTTTATACTCCATTCTTGAGCACACGTCTCTAATGCAATCCATCATGACACCATGCGGTACGGAGGAGAAAACATGGGTTGAAGCTAAGGTGACAATTTGACACTGTGGCTATGGCGCACATCGCGTCCCTCCCTCGTGGTTCACAGGCGTGACACGTGAGGTGAGATGGACAAGGGGTGAAGGGTTAGCGCAGGAAGCTACACGGGGAGAAGAAGCGATGTACATTTATTTATTTAACTTTTTAATAATATTTTCATTTACTAATACTTAAAAATAAAAATCACATGGCAGTGAAAATTTAGTAGAGTGCAAACTTAGTGTAAAACGATGTGACACTGATATGGTAGGGGAAAATGCAGTGAAGGGTACACGCATCTAAGTATTTTGTACAAGACATATAGATTGGCCTTAATGGGCGAATCATGTGTCAAACACCATAGAAAGTTTGACCCGTTGTTGGATCCAAAATCTAACACTCATGGCTTCGATTTCAACATTGAAAATTTTCCTCCAATTCTAGCATTTTCTATTCGTTATTTTTTGTGTGTAAAACATTGGTCGTCTAAAGCATTGTGAGTTTATTCTCTTTAAGAATTATCTCCGTATTTCCTGTTACCTATTTGCGTCAAACAGTGCCATAACTACCACTATGTGTACGGTTCTGTCTCTCCATATGGGAGCCAACCGATTTAACTACTGCTTCCAACATTGGCAATGGTTCGAGTCAACTGCCCTCTAAATCAAACAGGTGTGAACCAACCGAACAGGAAAGTTCACAATTATTCAAGCAAGTACAACTCACAAAAGTTCCTTCTCTTCTTCATAACACCCCCCAAAAATTGACTACACCACTAAAACCGTATATGTTTTGAAATTTCCCCTAACAACTTTTGGACTACTTTTTAAATGAGCTCTTGTTTAAGTTGATTCAAGCTCGTTTAGGCTTAGCTAGTTAGACTCGTTTCAGCTTTCAGTGATAGACGAGCCAATATTGAATAGTTCACAAGCGGTCCGACTGGTTTATACCTCAGCATTTGAGTTGCTCATGTCCTCGAGGTTGAAACTCACACAAACCTGAAGACACACATGTGAATTCACGGGTTGACACAAATATAGCTTGTTTAACTCAAAAAAACTATTTAACATATTTTGTTTTATTTATTTATTTATTTATTGCATATCAATACTTTAATCCTAAATTTACATATTATCTCTATTTTGGTTTTAGCAATTATATTTGGGACTATGCAAAGCTTATTTTAAAACTTCTAAATTTTGGCATAAAAATAGCCAATAGTTTGATTTAGTTCATAAAACACATTTAAAAAAGGGTGAATAAATGGGCTAAACAGATTAACCCGTAACCCCGTTGGATTGACACAAACGACTCTTTTAGCTAGCGTGTTTGTTGGTCGACCCAAACCCGCATATTGCATGATAAGTTCAGGTTGTGTTTTCAACTTTTCATGTTGCACCCCTGCTCAACGTACACAAGTCCACACTATAACCATTTATCTATATTAGACTGAATAACTGAAGTAAAAACCAAGTTAATGATCTAGTAAACACTTGCTATTCTACCCAATTTATATCTAAATCTTTAATTTTCACTATCCACTTCTCTGTATCCTGTGAAACATCGGGTTTCGATGGTGCTTTCTCTCCATCATTTGTGTTGTTTCTCATTCTGTTCGGATGTCTGACCTTAAGTGACAAAAGACGTGAAACTTCATGTATCCCGCCCCATTTCTCCAAAGCTCGGGCTATGTCATACCGACCTACGAAAAACATAGCGTTTAACTTGATAAATATTTCCATGCATTTGTGAATATAATAACAAAGTAACGAGTAAAAGGATTAAAATAAATAGTGGACCGAAAATGAAGCGGATATACCTCCACGCTCGAACGATTTTCTACTGGGCATATAGGCTGGATCCATCCCCCAACTCTTCTGGAAACGACTAATCTGTTCTTTGAAGAAAAAGGAAGTAGATTGAATGTGAACTGTCTTCATGCCATATTTAACGATTATAAAGAACAGTTTTTGTATCCCATAACGGAGAAAATGGTAAACGTACACTAACTAACCTCTTCTTTTAAATTCTCAAGGTGATCCCAATACCCTTTCGGTTTGGGGTCCTTGTAAGCAAGGGAAAGATTCATCAACGAAGCGAATTTTCTGAAGCCTCCCCTCTGTGAGATCGCTTTCTCCATATCGAATCTTCCATGCTTCCTTAACTGGCTTCTCATTGGCATAAACCCTTCTTGCCCGTGTTCTGATATGAACTTCAGGAGCTCGGTTTTGAGTACTTCAAGATCCTTATGCAATCCGACAACCCGGTGTCTTCTTCTAGAAAGATTTTCATCATTGCGTTTTGATGGATCATCGTTCCCATCATCCCTAGTATGACTATAATTGGATCTAGTATCATTATCCCGTGTGTGCAATGCATTATTACATACTTCAACATAAGGTTGTGCTTCGTTTTTCTCTATATAATCACGGATTGCACACAAGTTTGATGGGAGGTCTTCATAGATAACCTAATTATCAAATGTGATCAAGATTAATACAACGAACATGTATGGAAATATGGAATTTGAATTCGGATTGTGTTTTGTCTCAGACGGGTCGAATTGGTCAACTTAAAAATCTAGCTGAGAAAGAGGTCAAAAGGGCTGACATTAACCCAAAGTCTATTTTTGATGCGTACCACCTCCTAAATTGTATTTAACAAGGTGATCATTTATAAGCAATCTAAAAAAAGGGACTAAAAAGCAATGTTTTAAGAACCGGGCCGGCCGGACCGGGAACCAGGGTCTGACCGGTCCGGTTCACCCTATCGGATCGGTTTTGAGTCGAACCAGCCAGTTGGAACAGAAAATGGGTGGTCGAACCGGATTTTGATTAATTTTTTTCATTTTTCCCTATTTATTTTTATAATATTTACGTCATAACTTGGTTCTTACATCCAGTCTGACCGATTCGACTGGCCCTACCAGTGGACCAGTAAAGAGACCGGTTTGACGTCCAGTCCAGCCCCGAAAACATTGCTAAAAAGTGTTTGCATGTCAACCGAACCAAACTCGTTTAAAAATTAAGCTAGAATATGTTAGTTTTAACCTGTTGACCGACCCACTCATCTCGCCACTTCTATTTACAACTACACTGAGCCAAAGAAGCTTCAAGAAAACAAGATAGTTCACCTCTTCCATGATGGCCTCAGAAAACAACGAACCCGCATGCATCTTTGACTCCACACTGTACTTTAATAGTGTGTGGTGATTTCCGAGTTGTTCAAGTAGCCATCTCCCCTTAAAGGAATCAAAATCGCCTTCGACTTGCTCAAAGGTTATTTCCTGCTCAAGGGTATTCACACAAATCTAGGACAACGCGTGCATGAAGTACCATGTATAGTAACCCCTTGCATCCTTCCTGCATGATAAAACATTGATACAACAATTATTTTTCTTTTTTTCTGTAATTTAGTGTTTATCTATCATTTTACCAAAAAAAAAAACATCTCATTCTGACTGAACCAGCTCAAGTAAACAAGATCCAACAGGTAGCGCCAAAAATTCATAGGAACACCATGAACATATATGAGATCCTATAGAGGAAAACCAAAGATACCTGAAGAATGCGAACTTTGTTGTTTTCTCCGCGCTAAAACCTTGCTAATAGCTAAATTTGGAACTATCCTGCCAAATAGTTTTTCACGAAACTATGTCAGGAAGATAAAAATAGCAGTCAAGAAACGACAACCATATAACAATTGGCAAATTGGATTTTAACAATCCCACTTTTTGTCTGTTGGCCAATAATAATCCCAACTTAGAAGATTCTTACCACCCGTCCCTACTTTCTAACTATTTTTTTCAATAGACCCTCATTAAAAAAAACTTAACCCAGTTAATTTTTTGCTGACGTGGACATATGAGGTGGGAAAAAATATGTACACGTCAGCAAAAAAACAAGAAAAGTTATTTTTTTCCACCTCATAATGGCACGCCATCATCCACTTCAGCAAAAAACTAACTGAGTTAAGTTTTTTAACGCGGGTCCACTGGAAAAACTAGTTAGCAAGTAAGGACTAGTGGTAAGAATATGATTATTAAAATCCAATTTGCCTATAACAATTTTAAGTGGGTATATGATTATTAAAATCCAATTTGTCTATAACAATTTTAAGTGGGTATAATTTTATATAAAAGAAACTCTAGCATTATATCTATCTAACGATGGTTTCCGTCTTTTCTCTTCCACCTACCAGAAAATTACCCATTCCTCAACTGAACATTTAACTGATTGTAATATAGATCAACATGATGTCGATAATAAAATTATCTTCCTATCATTAACAAAACAAAATAGAGTAAAAAATCAGTGGCTGTGATAGGGAACTGCAAAAGCATAATGGTTTCAACGTTTATTAGTAAAAAAACAACATATAGTGCTTTAGCAAAACATGCACATTACAGAAAACTGCAGAAGTACTAGATATGCCACTTACTCAGGTAGGGTCTCATAGGAAGTCAGAACATTCCACACTTCACGAACAGGAGCTTTCACAGTTATGCTAGCAAAAACGCATCGATGAACACCTCCGTTTTCCTTCAAAACAAAGTTATTACTAAAGATGCCAAACATAGTAGCTTCTCCATCCTCAGGATGATGGATCATAATAACAAAATTTAAAAAGAAGTGGAAAGTTCGACCACGCATTTATGAATGGGTTGATACGCGATACGTATATCTCTAACGAGTCAAATAAGTAAAATACGAAATTAGCTAGAAAAAAAACCAGTCAAACGGATAAAAGTCACCTAAAGTGTATATTTAATGCATAAAATTTGTAAATCTGTTTGTTAAAAAATCTCAAATATTCTTGAAAAGTGTTAACTTTTCTAATCATATGATTTACAAACAAGTTAACATTTCGGGAAGAGTAAAATGTCATTTTCATCCTTGAGGTTTGGCTAATTTCGCGACTCGCCAAAGGTTTGTTTTTCCACATCTAGATCCAAATGGGTTTGAATTCTTGCCATTTTCATCCGGTTCGTTAACCCCATCCATTTTTCTCCGTTAAGTCAGGGGTATTTTTTGCTAACTTAAAGGGCAATTCGGTCTTTTTTCACTTTATGTAAAAAGACCAAACACTGCTGAAAAAACTGAATTGCCTTTTAAGTTAACAAAAGGGACATAAATACTCCTACGTAACGGAGAAAAATGGATGGAGTTAGGAGGTAGATGAAGATGGCAAGATTTCAAACCTTTTGGATCCAGATGCGGAAAAACAAACCTTTGGACGAAAGTCACAAAACTGCCCGAACCTCAGGGACAAAAATTGGCATTTTACTCTTTTCGGAAAAAGAGTGTTTTGGGTCAACCTCACCGACACTACCCATTTCAACCCTAACCGAACAATTACCCATTTTGACCCGTTACCGAACCTGAACTTTTTTCCACATCCATTAATAATAGCTAGTAAATTACCAATAGGCCATCAAATCTTCGAAGATGAACTTCATCCACCTTGCAAGGGCTATCAATCTGGCAAGTTTTGCCAAACACTCCCCAGTTATTGTTTAGAGTTAAATGCTTGGTTGGTCCCTGTGGTTTGCAAAAATTTCAGATTTGGTCCTAGTGGTTTACTAATTACACGCGTGGTACCAAAACTTGTCAAAAATGAACTCGCTTGATCCCCAGCCCTAACATCAGTTAAATATCTCTGTTAAAAGTCCTCATGTGCTTGGCATATGAGGTTTATTTGGTCATTTCAGTCCAGCCCATTATAAAAAGAGATAAATACCATGTTGGTCCCACCCCACTCCACCACTTCTTCTTCCCCAAACCACCACCACCATCTCATCTCCTCCACCACCATAACAAATCAACCTCTGGTTTGTCGAATCTGAGCAGCAAAGGGGTTCAAAACCCCACCAAGAATGACCGACACAGAATGCCGCTTTCCAATCTTGTCTTCAACGAAGTGCCGCCAAAATCCTCAACTCCTTCCCGTCAAGGCTCTGTACCTCAGGTAACCCCTACGGTGAGTGAAGTTGGCCAAGTTATAGCAGAAGTTTTGCATCAAAGTGAAGATACGACCCCAACTCAGCACATAACATCCCCAAATCGTGATGCTGATTCATCGATAGAGGTGGAACGACAGATTTGGGTGCTAACTTGGATCCGACAGCGACAATTTCATTCGATGAAGTTGTTTATTCAATTAATCAACCGAAAGGGCCCAACCAGCAGGTAATTACTCCATCAAAATCCCCCTGTGTGATGAATTCTTTGTGTTCTGTTGTCCCCTCTCCAATTAAAGTTCTGGATTTTGATATGTGTTCTGAAGATTATGGGGAAGGGAATGTGAAAAATGGAGTTAACGGTAGTGTAGATGCTGAACAACAGGTTAATCAGACCAAAATACATGAACATTATGTTCAAGTGGAAAAGGGTACATGGGATAGGAGTTCGGATGAAGTTAATGTCGATAGGAGTGGTATTGTAGGTGAAAACGCAGGTAGGGATTATGAGAACAACCCGACTACTCAGTATACTACTCCTATGCCTCAGTTTAATGCTTGGCAAAATTCTCAACATAGGGGAATGTCGATTGCTGAACGAATCCAGAAAAGTGAGTTTGCTGCCTGTGTTCATATTGAGTATTTTCTCCAACTATAACACCTGAGTGGGAGTTCAATGGTGGTGGTGATGGAGGAGATGAGATGGTGGTGGTGGTTTGGGGAAGAAGAAGGGGTGGGATCAACAAGGTATTTATCTCTTTTTATATTTTTTTATAATGGGCTGGACTGAAATGACCAAATTACCCTCATATGCCAAGTATATGAGGACTTTTAACAGAGATATTTAACTGATGTTAGGACTGGGGACCAAGCGATTTCATTTATGACAAGTTTTGGTACCACGCGTGTAATTAATAAACCACTAGGACCAAATCTGAAATTTTTGCAAACCACAGGGACCAACCAAGCATTTAACTCTATTGTTTACTTCGATGGTTTGTTTGGAAGCTACAGTCGGGATATTCTTATCGACGGTACCATCGATATCTATGGTGGTGGAAGCTACAGACTGTGTAGCCAAACGAACATCTGTACATGTGCTCTCATTTCCTTCAAAATTTCTCTCGGATCTGCGCGCTATAGCTTGAAGATTCACAGGGAGGTCAGAGCGGATAATTCTCTCCATAAAAATTGCAAGAAGGTTGAAATTCGGTATTACGTTAACTTCATACGACAGAATTGCTGTTGATGACCTGCAACCGATAAAATTGTGTTTTATAGACTTTGTTGGCTAGTTAGAAAGACCTTATACGCTAAAAAATCAGTTATCGTGGTGGGATATCAGTAATTTTAATATCATTCAGAATTTATATATATATAGCAATTTAACACTAACAATCCAATATACTCTCCTACCATTAACAAATTAACCTTTTGCAACTTGCAAAAACACTAAAAATTGTAACAAGTATGAACTCATTAAGACTTAAAAACTAACATTTAACACTAACAATTAACAATTAAGACTTAAAACACTAATAGCAGCAATAAAAAGAAAGATGAATGGTAGAACTAAGAAGAAAGGTATTGATATTGGGAAATTCGGTGATAAATCGGTCAATATCGGTACCGATATTTACACGGGGACTGATTTAACTGCCTACATGGAATTTAGTGTAGAAATCGGTTTCAGTCCAATACGCACGAACACTCTACTAGCTAAACACACATCAGGAAAGGGAAAAAAATACCACTACTACATAAAACAACGGTATCTTAACAGTTTACGGTATATGGTTTAGGTGTGACTATAATTAGTGACGGATCTAGAAAATCCGCATAGGGGTAACATTTTAATGAAAAGGGGTAACGAAATCGAAAAAACGTTAAATTTTTCCAAAATTTACACTATAGTCCGAGCGTTAAGGGGCAACGTAGGTTACCCCTTCTATCACTCTAGGTCCGCCCCTGACTATAATATGATTTACCTTTTCCCTGATTTGACAGACCATTTGCCTTCAAATTTCTTGAAATCTCCATCAACCATAGAGAAGTGGAGTTCACGACCATTAGCCTGAACTATGAGAAATGTTTACAGTTAGCATTTGAATCAGATGGATGCCTGTATAATTATGTAGTTTCCAGATATCAGATCTACTCACAGTCCACACTATGCACATGTATTCAGAAATATGCTGTACCCTAATGGTGCATATGTTATTTTTTATAATGTACTTCTGTTATCAAAATTTACTTCATGTTTTTATGTCAACCATTCTTTACGGTTATCCGTTAGCATTGAATAATATAATTCTATCAAATTGATAAGACGTTGAATAGATACTTACTGAGTTTGGAAATTCTTGTAGATCTAAAACAACACGAGCTTCGATATGCCAATACAGTGCCCTCTGCAAGCCTCTCTGTTCCAACCATATTCGTCCTGGACGGGCGCAGGGAATTCTTGCACTAAAAATAAGAATACCATGTATAAGGAGGACATGATTTCAAGTTCAAGATCAAGGAATTCAATAGAAGTCAACAATGATTATAGTACAATCATCATAATACAAATCCATTAGCACTAATGATACGGAGCTGATAAAAGAGTTAGCACGCTCCTACCTGTACTAGCTAGACCGAGGAATATATGGTAAAAAATGTCCAAACATATAAAAAACAAAAAAAATAACATAACTTTGGCTACGAGTGGAGTTACGGAGCCCGCAAGCAGGGACGGAAAGGTCTTGACAAACCGGATCCTGTGGCAAGCAGCCATAGGCAGTTTGGCATAGTTGTCGACCCAAATTCCATTGATTAGCTCTTATTTCGTCCAAAGATTTCCCTCAGTTTTGGTGATTTCTAAATAATTTCTTTTTTGGTGTAAAACGCGTAAATCACTGTCTTAATTTATGCATTAATTTACATCTTTGATTTCAATATTTAATCATCAGTTTTCAATTTCTAAAATTTGACAGGAATCAGGATCGGCCAAATTTGAAAATGTCTACGTTGCGCGTGTCACAATTCTGTAAGCCCAGGATTCTTTTTCCGACTTTCCATATTTCACCCCTTTGTATTCCATTTCTTAATTTAAACAATCTAACTAAAATAAAAAACAATGGTAATAACACATAATATTTCCTAAATCTTCATTACTAACTATCTGACATTTCCTTATACTTAAATTCAATCATATCATATCTCAAAGGCAAATCGAATTTAAATAATCTGAACTGACTGTTTTTGGCCAATAATAATCCCAACCGAGTTTATTCCCGACAATGGTCCAAACTTTTTCATTTTGTTTGTAATGGTCCGCCGTTAAAAAAATAACGGAGTTAAGCTTTTTTTTTTCCAAATACGGACTGATGCTTTCGGGCGTTTGATCAGAACGAGGATACGAGTCGATTGATGTAAAACTTACCTCGAAACGGTGCTCTAAACGACGAAAACGGTGCTTCAATTCAGGTGTTTAAACTTCCAATTAACAAAAATCAAGCCGTTTGGAGCACCATTTCAAGGTAAGGTTTACATTAGTCGACTTGTATCCTCGTTTTGATCAAAAGCCCTAAAACATCGGTTTGTAATTCGAAAAAAAACTTAATTCCATTAAGTTTTTTTTATACGGCAGACCATTTTACAAACAAAATGAAAGTCGGGACCACTGTCGGGAATAAACTCAGTTGGGATTATTATTGGCCAAAAACATGCAAGTTCGGATTATTTAAATCCAATTTGCCTATATCAAAACATCATTTTACAATTCCTAAATCGTTACTACTAATTATTTCACATTTCCTTCCTTTAACCGGTATAATACACGAGTTTCTAAACTATTTGATTAAGATACTTGAGTAATAACTAATAACATATCTACTCACACTAATTACAAACAACAAACACAATACCTAAAAATCAAATTCGGAATGAAATCAGCAAGCCGTTCATAATCGGTAAGAGCATTCCACACCGAATCAACATCCGCATCGACAACAACTTCCGATTTCACTCGACGCTCTCGCAACGAAACAACCTCCACTTCACACTTAACCTTCCTCTTCCGTCCACCTTCTTCATACAACACAACTTCCTCAGCACTTATTCCGTTTATACTCCCATTCATCGCATTGTTACGAATATAACTACTGAAATTGTAACTGCTGGTGGCGTTTGAAGTTAAAATTGAGAAGTTGAACGAGCGTGTTGTTGTACGGTTAATGTTGGTGAGTTGGTTGAGTTTACGGTAAGGTTTGGAAGATGAAGAATGGTGGAGGTTGACGGTGGTGAAGAGGTGGTAGTTACGGTGGCCGGAGTATAGAGACTGATCGGAGACGAGCATAGTGTGTGAAATTGTGTGTGTGAGAATGAGCGGGAGAAATCTTCTACGGTTGTGGATAAATATTTACTTTCTGGTCCCTCAAATATTGGTGAATGTCATTTTATAAAGCTTTTTACATGCTTAAAATATCTTGAAAAATTGTGGTTGAAATTCCTAGTGAGTCTATGTCACTAGATTCGATAAAATATCTCATATGTGATTGCTTAAACACGAGTATATTTGTGTTTTATCTGAGTTAAGAATATGGGATATGGAGGGGTTTGGATTGGGGGAATAGTTTGACACATAGTGAAGGTGGTATTCATAAGATAATTCTTGAAATCAAAGTGTATGGGGTGGTGTGGCTTCTGCTGGCATGGCCAGTCATGTGGGTTTTTTACTTTTTTTTTTTTTAACCAATTATAATTTCATTTAATTAAATTAACACACTAACTAAAATAAAGATTGCATATAATATTTTTAAAAAGTACAAATAAATTTAAAAAAACTGCTTAAAATTTAAAAAAATAGAAAAAACTTCATGGTTTATCCATGTTATATTTTTGCGACATCTCTTTTTTCATTTCCAACGTCATTGCCAATTCTGTGCCGGTAAGGTGATCGACGTTCATGGCGAGAAACTTCATCTCTACAAGTTTTTCTTTTTGAAATGCCTTCTTTTCGCGAGTTGCTTGGATATTTTTCTTCACCTCCATCTTTTGTTGTTGGATGAAATTGAATGTGTCAATATTCGTCCCAATTTCTTCCAACTGGTCGGTGTACAACCCTTTACCCGAAGCCGAACTAGGGGCCAAACCCCATGCCGAACTCGATCTACCTCTTTGAACCCTCTTTTTGAAGTGTCTCTACAGGGTGGGCAGGAAGGAGAATCATCAAAATCATCCAAATTAAGATCAAGCTCTTGATCACGAGCATCGGATTGAGCTTGGGATGAGGGTGTTCTTGCCCTTTTGGATAAGATTGATTCGCTAGCAGTAGAGACTCTCGCACATTTAGAAGCGTACCTACATACATTCCAATAATGCATGTACTTGAACTCGTGCTTCTTGTAATCCCTGTATAATACCATAGTATTCTTGATAAAGCCGACCTCGGTTTCACCTCTCCTTGGCAAGTTCTTCACCTTATGGAAACAGCCGTTGAACGTTGTGACATGTGTATTTATGTCACTCCACTTGGACGAGAGGCTATCATTTTCACGATAAACATCCGTGCTGTTCATTTGCGTATGAAATGCTTTCTTTATGGAATCCCAAAAATCTTTGCAGTGACGTAAATTCCCTATCCGAAAAAAAATTTAAGCATTATAAAAAAGTTATAATAAAGCAAAAAACAATAATATTATTATATAACATCTTGTCAACGTAGTTTTTTCTTGAGGCGTCCACTTACGTTGTGTTCTTTGAAGGGTCGCTAGTGCTTTCTTTTCATCCGTTTTTTTGTGACTTCTTTTTTGGCATGTTTGGACGACGAACCACCAACATCTTGAGGTTGTGTTTCGGGTACGGAATCAGGTTCGGAAAGGTTAGTTGGAATAGATGAATCGTCGTATGGAAAGTTCGTGAATACACGGTTTCCTATACACGACGTGAAACTGGCTAGATCAGGACACGGTGAGTATACTAAACCGTGTGGATGGCCGCGTGTAAGGGGCATTTGGGTCGGGTTTAGTGGTTGACGGTTTGTGGCGGGCTAGGGTTCGAGTTCTCTTGGTAAGCAAAGGGGATGGTTGGGTCGAGGTTTCGGTTAAAGGATGCATTGTAGAGGATTAAGTGGGTTGAATTTATAAAAAAAAATATATAGAGATAGAATAAGGTGAGAAGTAGAGAAGTGGTAAAAAATATAAAAAATGGGTGAGTATTTATAATGTTTAAAAAATAAATGTTTTTTTAATAAAGTAGTCGTTGGGCAACGGTGTAACACCTCGTAAAATCATGTCCAATAGTATAGTGACACGTGTCATTATTTTTATAATAAGTCCATTAAGGACTAATGGAGACTAAAGGTGTCAACATGCTCAAACTAAGCCTCTTAGTGACCCTCTGATGTCAACATGCATAAACCGAGCCTCTGAGTGACCATTAGTGTTAACGTGCTTAAAACTTGGCCTCTGAGTGACCATTATTATTAACATGCCCAGCCTCTGAGTGACATCGGAGTCAACATGCTTATACTGAGCCTCTGAGTGATCCTTTAAAAAGACCTAATTCTCATATGTGCCACTTGTTGGACGAGAGGGATTCACTATGTAAATATGTAAAAGTTGGACAATGGAGGGGTTAAAATTGTCAATATGTTAATGTATACCTCTAAGTGACCTTTTAATGAACCGAGAGCTCGACAATGTTCGGGCATAATCCCGGGTATGCCAAATGTTGGCTACGGAGGGCTAAATATGCTATAAAGGTGTTTTAGTGGGTTTTATAAGTTGAGGGGCTAAATGTGACAAACTTTGAAAGTAACCATGTGGCGCTCGCGGGGCGCGAGAGACACAAGCCTGGTCTCTCGTAGCCCGCCAGAGACCTGTATCTGCAGAAAAATTACTTGGCCTGCACACATGTTGCAAAAAACCATTTGATGCGAAACCATGGACTTCCAAACTGCTATGCCACGTTTTAGGACACTTGTAAGCTCCATCTAACACCCCCTAACACCTGGCATCACCTCCTTCAAGCTCTCCAACTATAAATAGGTGCAAAGCACTTGAACTTGCACATTTCTCATTCTTCACTCTATATCCCTCATCTGGAAGTTCCTAACTGAAAGGAGCATCCAACCTAGTTCTATTTCATCCTAGGAATCACTTGTAAGTGTTCCTTTCTCTTGCATTTTAGTTTATAGGCTTTTATAGCCAAAAGTCAAGCGTTTTTCAGAAAACTATAAGTCCGGTTAATCTGGATCTAACAACGATATCACACAATCACCAAGGATGGGCGGAATCCAAACTTGATGATCGTCAAGAAAAACCGAAATGATTAAGAACAACACGAATCAACTTTAACACCTTGCACACGATTCTATTACTTGAACAAGCAAAACCGTCTGGTACAAGATGGAGGCTCTCTCTAGAGAAATCCCAAAAGTCTTCAAAAGTCTAACCCTAGAAATGAATAAGCTTAGCTTATATAACTAGGGTAAGGCATGCCCCTCATGGGCTTGCCTATGGGGTTGTCTAGCCCACATGGCATATGGCATGCTCAAATGACCTATAGAGGTCTAAAACTAATACAAACTAACCTAGTTAATCCCAGTTAACTACCATAGACTGTTGCGTATATTTGATGCTTCAGTCTCACATTTCTAGGACCTAACAATCTCCCCCTAGACTGATGCATCAAATTGTCTTGATAGCATAAATTCAGCAACGTCTTTAACAAAGATTATGGTTGTCGCTATGCTGTAAGTGTTGTGGAAGTTAGTCTCACACTTCTTGGGCCTCACACTTCAACGAACTCTCAGCACTAGGATTTCTTATGCTCTTGTGGTTAGCTTCATATCAGGATCTTGATCAGCTTTGCTTGAAACATCTTTGTCAAAAAGAATGTGAGAGGAGTAACCTCAGCAGCTCTTTTCTTCTTCAATCTCTCTCTTTCAAGCAAGCAGGTTCTCAGGTACTTCTTCAAATGTACTATCACTATCAGACGATGACTGGCATCTGGTTCTTCTGACTCAGGTACACTTTGCTGTTGTGATGCGTCATGCTTTGTCAGCAACTAACAGCATCTCAATTTCAACAACCCCTGTTCCTTGATCTAAATCAAGATCTACACAATTCTCATAAATTTATAAGCAAACATTCTTATGCAACAGGGAGAGTACCGCATGAACACTTGGTACATCCAAGTACTTGTACTCAGATCGAAATTCAAATTCTTTCATCTTTTGATGATTAGTCAAATCTTCAAGAACGGTTAATAATTTTTAATAAAACAAATAAAGCACTCTATTTTTGGATTTTTTTTAATTTTCTAATTTTTTTAATCTTTAAAATATAAGAATATAAACAGAAACACAAATAAACAAAGATACTAACTCAATAGCTACAACTATACAATTGCAATGGGATCAAAATCGTTTTCAAGCGGACCAAGGAACACTTTTCGGTGCGAACTTATTCAAACTGGTCTATGCGATTTCCGATATGTTTGTCCACTTAAACTTTAACGTTCAACTTTCAATTTTTCAACTTCGTGATATGCTTAAGGTAGTATTATACTATAATACTGGTGTGTCCCATACCATGACATACCCCCGCGATCAGGTAATCACAACGATTCATCGTAGCAGTTGATTTTACTCAGATCATCCTTTATCTTTTACAACATCAGACTATTGGTGAACAGGTCATTACTTTCGTACAGCAGAGTGATCAATAGTATCTAACGAGGGTTAGGCAAATACCTTATATGGTATGTTTGATTTTTAAGCACATGGAATTTTCTCATGATGAGATTTCCGTTCTTTCAGGTTTTGGGCCTTCTATTTTGGCTCTTTTAGAAAGATATCCTGACTGTGCCTAAGTCTGCATATATTTTGGATGCAACAGAAGGGCAGCCAAGATATCCCCGATGACTCAACAGCATAAAGACCTGAAACCTCAGACGTTGGCTATCTATCAACGCAGGATTTAAGACCACAAAATCATACGCCGATGGTATGTTACCCACAAGATACATAGTTTGTTATGTTTATATCACTTAGTATCTTTTAATCACTTTGAGCGTTAAGCCTACCGACATATCACATTAGATCCTAGTCTTTTCAGCTACAACACCTTACATGTGTCAGTCACGCCCTTTATCACGAATATTCATTTCATTTCCAATTTGATGCAAAAAGACCTTTGTATTTTTTTTATTTTTTTTTGTTTTCAAATATTTTTGTATTTTTCTGTTTCTCTCCCCTCAAACAATACATATATACATATATCCTCCCCCCTAAATTTGTGCATCATTTTATACACAAATTTACCTAATAAAGAAAACGTATGCACAAAGTTTTAAACGAAATGATAGAAAATATTTTTGTTGTTTTTGCTTAACCGTTTTGTCATTAGATTAAAAAACTAATCAATTTCAAAATTAAAGCACGAAATTTAAATTGTACCTTTTCGCTGATCTTTTCTTAACTCATCTCCTCCAAAGGAAACATTGCACTCGTAAAAAAATTTTAACCTTTTGCAACAGTGAGATGTTTTCCGATATGTCCCTAGAACAACCGCTATCAACATTTCAGAGATTGTCAACAGCTCCTCCTTGGTTATTCCTGAAAAATAAAGAGATTAGTAAGACAGTGGGACCCAGGCCATCGTGGTCCTGGGTTTCCCTGAAGCATCAAAATAAGACACTTCTTTTAGACACAAGTCCCCTTTGTTTCAAGGATTGGTGATGTTGCTGGCGCTTTGGATTTGGGTTTCCAAATCTGTTTCATTTTAACAAACGCGGTTGTTGCCTTTGATTGAGCAACTTTGGCTGTTTCAGGTCTAGTCGTTTTAGAAACAGGTTTTTTGTTTCTGAACAACCTTGCGTTTGTTTTTGGCAACATTCCAATCCCCATCAGATGGTTTAACCTTGGGATTCACATTGTTCATTGCCTTAGGTGATGATACCTTCATCGGCTTTGAATGACTTGTATCCTTAGGTGTAACCTTCTGATTTTGAACATGATACGGAACATGGGACCATATGTGCAGTTTCGAGCGATGTGACCAGGAATGCCTCAATTGAAGCACGTTTGTCTCTTCACATGTAAAGCATTCTGATCAGGAATCCTTTCTGTGACCAGGATAATCCGGATCTAACAACAATATCACACAATCACCAAGGATGGGCGGAATCCAAACTTGATGATCTTCAAGAAAAACCGAATGATTAAGAACAACACGAATCAACAATAACACCTTGCACACGATTCTATTACTTGAACAAGTAAAACCTTCTGGTACAAGATGGAGACTCTTTCTATAGAAATCCCAAAAGTCTTCAAAAGTCTAACCCTAGAAATGAATAAGCTTAGCTTATATACCTAGGGTAAGGCATGCCCCTCATGGGCTTACCTATGGGCTTGCCTGGCCCACATGGCCTATGGCATTCCAAAACGACCTATAAAGGTCCAAAACTAATACAAACTAACCCAGTTAATCCCAATTAACTACCATAGACTGCTGCGTATATTTGATGCTTCAGTCTCACACTTCTAGGACCTAACAAAAACGCCTTGACTTTCGGTTAAGACCATTATGGTCTAGCCATTGTTCATAACGAACATGGCTAAGTGATTGTTATAAGGTAGGTGTTAATCCGTAATAAGGGCACCTCCTAAAGATCACGTTTGCTAGACCAATTGACGGGTCAAAGTATTAATATTAAAAAGTCAAACAGGTCATTTTTCGGAAATATTATAATATGAGTTTATATATGTTATGAAACATGTTTTGACAATTTAACAAGATGGTAATAATTATTAGAACATATGCGAAGATGTTCGGCTCGTCAATTTCAGTTCTAGGGTCGGTTCGCAACCGAAAGTCGCAAAGTTTGACTTCTGCTTTGACTTTTGATTCTGACCCGATCTAGATTAGTTAGCTACTGATATAAGGTTGTATTATGATCGTAATATAATGTATCATAACCCCCTGAGGTTATATTACAAGATCATAATCAGAATCTGAGTTTATGCACAAGTTCCATAATTATGACATTTTGACAAAAATGCTCTTTTTTATATAAAACAAGGTTTAAACGATAATGAACTTGAAAATGAATTACCTACTGATGTAATATCATAATTAGGATTATTTGGGATGTCAAATCAAATTATAAGCTGAGTTTATGAACAAGTCCTTGTATTAAGTCGACAAATGACGATAAAGCCCTTGTGGCGCGTAAAATGGTTTTAAATCATACTTTTTCATATCAAAACTTTTACCTACTAATATGTTATATTAAATAACATATCCTAGGACATATAAACCTGATCTTAACATTAGTTTTTACTAAACTTCGCGCAAATCGTCACTTTACGACATAAGCGACGTTTCGGCGCATAGTATGGTTTTAAACCACATTTATCAACCAAGACTTGTTACCTACTGATTTTAAAACTCATTTAAAATATTTTTATAGTAGGTACATGATATAAACTCAGAATCCCAAATAAATTATAAAACTATTTATAAAATGACCAAAACGCCCATACGGTGCATAGTTTGGTCATAAAAGATAAATTACATATATAATTAATATCTTACAGATATTATATCATAAATTAAATATTTTTCCAGAATACTTATAATTATAACATCAAAATATATTCAAGTTCTTTTATACAGTATATAATTACCGAAACGCCCTTATGAGGCATAGTTTCATTTTAAAATCTTAACGGGCATGTAAGTTAATATCCTACTGATATTACAACTTATTTAAAGTATAATGGAATATATAACTTGACCATTACTTATCCGGTTACTCGATGTCGCTTATATTCGCACGGTTAAGTATATGTAACTAGTTTATGGAAATTAACCGAAACGGTTTTAACCTTATCATTTAAGTCTCAAAATCCAGAATGCTTATGGTTTACCCATATTATACAAGTCATAGTACTTGTTGGGTTTAAACTACATTCTATCCGGTCATCGCTTAATCTAGCGTATTATACCGTTTTGTTCTGTACGCTAGTCGGTCTAAGTCTATGACTTAAATAAGACCGTTAGCATTTTAATTGGTTAGCTTATGCCATAATCCAAACTAGAGCCTTCCGGTAAATTCTATATGCACTTAGTTCATTTTGTTTACGGCTGAGATATTAAATCTTCCATTTTAGCCAAGACTAGCTCAGGTAAATACTTTCGTGAGTGGTGTGTACGTTAATCATGTCTCGGTCTCCGTACTGGGCCCTGTATGTATGGACAAACATGTGAATCTGTTAACAAGGTTACAAAATAACTTTCCCAAGTTATAAACGATTTTGTGCCATGTGCACTTAAAATCATTTTCAAATGTTTTCAAAATGAGTCAGTTGGGTGTATTTACCAGCGAAAGCTGACATATTTTCAAAAGACTAAGCTTGCAGGTACAATACGAAATAGGCTGGAAGCTGCTTGGTAGTGATATAAGAGGATCTTGCAAGTCCTTAGATCTTCCCTAACTCTGTTATACATTTTGTACATTTTACGATCCGCCTGTGGATCTTCCATTACAAGCCGTCTGTAGATTATTTTTCGTACTTTAAACATTTGGTTTGTAATAGTAATTTAACTCCAAGACTTTTATTGTGTTGTGTTTAGTTGACTATGATGATATCAACTTACGTCACGATATTCCCCACCTGGGCCCACCGGTGTTTGAATTGGCTAGAAATCCGGGGTGTGACAAACGGCAAGCCCAAACGGTCATTTGTCCCTAACCAATCCAAGCTAGCCACCTCACCCCTCCTCCCGGCCCCACGCTAGGCTTCAAAGCCACGCCAGCGGGTTAATGCCGTGGCCAACGCTGGCCCGATATGGCTGAGCCGGTGTTGCTTGGCATCCCCCGCCCCAACCAACGCCCCACACCCCGCGATCTAAGCTATGGCGGATTTAAAAGAAAATTTTAAGGTATTAAAAAAATTATCATACATTCAGTGGCGGATCCATGGTTTTATTTGTATGAAGTCATTGATTTTAGATCCTTCAATTTCATACATGCGAACATAAAACTTTCTGGCTCGGTTCAGGTTGGGTCCTAACCTAAATTTTTATATCTTTAATATGTACTAATAATTAATCACGAAATTTAATTTAATAAATTTGTTAAAAGTGTTTGAGGTATTTAAATAATCTCGACAATAAAAGAATTGTATACGACAAAAAGTGTGACGAAAGTGTTATCTGATATTTACATAGTTAAAAAAAGATGAGTTATGATAAAAGGTTATTATAAATAGTAAGCTTCAAACAAAAGATGAAAAATTTTAGATAAAAAGCAAAAAAAATCAATTTATTTTAAAAGCACCCTAAGAATGAGATATTAAGATACAACATCATCATGCATAGAAAGTTTGTGAATTAATATTATTTAAACTTAACTAGATATAACTTTATAAGTTACTATATAAACTTGATAAAAAGTAAATATATCTAAATATTCTTTAGATGTACTTAGAGCATCACAAGGAGAGGCTCACAGATACCCCTCTCTCATCCATAGCGTTAGCTACTTGTTTTACTCCACCTTTATCTCTGATTTTTCATGGATGAGGATAGATCCATAGCCTCTCCCCTCCTTCCTCTCACACACCTTGTTCAACAACGCCCTTCCATAAGCGGGCCAAGACATGTAAAATTAGTTAGGAGACCCTAAGGCCTTTCAAATCTAGTTAAAAGCTACCATATGCTAATTAACTTCTAAGACATTCACATCCCTTTCACTGTTTTTACTTTATAATTACACTCAAAAACACTATATTTTCTCTCTTCTTTCAATTAAATAATATATTTTTATACTTTTATCATTAATTTTTTCTCTCCTTCACTCATAATCATTTCTAAAATATATTAAAAAATTATATATCCTTAACTCACAAGTCACAACCACTTAGAGCATTCGCATCCTATCCACCGTCTTAATCTTTATAATTACACTAAAAATTACTATATTTCGCTCTCATTTTCTATTAAATAATAACTTTTTATACATTGATTAGTATCTTTTCTTTCTCATCTACTCACAATCACTTTCTAAAAATATTAAAAAAATTATAAGGGTGTACAATGTTTTTTTTATATTAATAGCTGAACAGTAACATTTTGTCACTCCTCCATTCACATCCTCTCATAACAACTATCTATAATACGGAGGAGTTTCTCATAGAATTTGATGAACAGAATGTAAATGCTCTTACAACCACTTTTTATAATATAAAAAACACTCACACATAATTTGGTGGAAGGGATGTGAATGCTATAACACCTAGTAAGGCTCATCAAGACATGGATGACATGTAACTTATTACGATCTCTATTGGTCAATTAAAATTAAACTTGGTTAATGTCACACCGTTAACGTGTGTGGAATCCCAGTGGTAACTTATTGTTAAAAGAGACTAAGGCATAAAGAAATTTATAATTAACTGAAATATAGAATTACATTGTTTAAAAAGACAAACCAAACACAACATGTTCAACATTCAAACAACAAAAAGAAATAAATATCATCTTTTTATGTTGATATCTAGGAAATCCTATGTGAGCTTGTCTTGATTCTAGCTTTGAGCATGATTACTTGAAATATGTAGAAAATCTGTCAATTACAAAATAGTTTGTGAGATACATAGGTTTACAATTCATAATAAGTATTATGTAACACCCTAAAAATATTGATCCATATAAAAGTGTGTATATATATATATATACACACAATATATGCTTGAATAAATAACTAGGAATGATTAACCTAGTTGATTATTTGTGTTGTTAGTAATAAATAGTGGATGATATCCATTTGTAATTAAAACCTCAAACATGAGGGACCAAAAAGGGAAAAGCTGAAACTAGAATAAATAGAATTAAAAACAAAAAACAACACACACTAAGTGTATCTGTGTGTGCGTGTAACGACCAAGAGCAAGAACAAGGGAGCAAAACCCTTCTTCATCCAAAATCATCAAATTGAAGATAGAATTGGACCTCAAGTCTTGCATGTCACACCCTCAATTTCCACTTGCGGAGTTCTACCGCGAGACGTGTGAACAAACCAGAATCTAAGACACTAGTACGTCGAACGACTCTATATGATTTGATAATACGTTTTCCAAAATCATTTGTTGTAAATTTTAGATTACCAATATTTAGCATGAGTATCAGTTTTTAAAGTTTGAGCGGAAGCATAAATAAGTAGTGATGCGGCGCCAACACAAACGCCCAAAACCAAGGTAAAATCCCAAAACAATATTAATAAATGAGACTCTATAATGATGTCTTGTTCAATGCGTGTGCGTGCACCTAGAGCTCCTAGCGTCCTGAGAAACATGTAAAGAAACAAGTGTCAACATTAAAGATGAGTGAGTTCACAGGTTTTCGTAAATTTGTTGTTCGGTTTTTAGTTTGTTACTCCGTTATCCCCAACCCGGGATAACATATCAGTTGCATTATTCCAAACCCGGAATAACAAGTTGTTGCTTCCAATATTCCCAAACCGGAATATTAAGTTGTGTTTCCATTATCCCCAACCCGGGATAATACGTTGATGTTCCAATATTCCAAACCCGGAATATTAAGTTGTTCCGTAATTAAGTTCAATATTAATGTATATAGGTAGCTAGCCTAAAGTCATGTCACTAAGTGTTCGCGATCGAAGCTGACATTTGTGCCTCCGTTTTGCCAGGTCTATCACATGACCATGGCGATGTTAGGCCAATCATACACCCGTTGACCAAACCCGGTCAGCTAGCGCGACTAGCTCGGATGGGGCTCGTCAGACCCAGTAGTACTACTTATAATTCCCCCGCTACTTAACCCAAATATTAACGATCCGAGGAGATTGTCGAGGACTTAAGTGATAAAGCTGCATAGTGACCATAACATTACATTAACATTAACTTAGTTACCGCATAGTTATGTGACGTTACATTCGTATAACGTAAAGAGTTTGAGTTTAAGAATGTATACATGTTTCTCCCCCTGTTGTTTAAAACCGTATAAAGTTAGGGGCCGTGAACTCACCTTTATTAGCTCGGTTAGTGTGGCAAAGATATTATAAGAGATGGGACCGCTAGTTGCGTCCTAACAAACCAATTAATTCCATGTCAGTGTGTAATCACACCAATACAAATTCCACACGTAATTTACTCACAAAGTGCACACAAACAACATAACTAACACTTCAAACATGCATGCAAGTATTCTCATATGATCATAGTAATCAAACAACTTATCATGAACACATTCCTAATCCATGCAACACTTTAATGCATAAAATCACAAGTTAACAACTTTCTGCTTAACACTCAATTATTCAGCTGTTTTCTAGGATTTTTATAAAATAGTTCCAGCATTCTAAAAATTCCCATATTTTTACAGTAGGTGACATTTATACCATAGAAATTTATATAATTTTCTCAAGTCCTAAATCTTCACCAATTAACCATAAATATTAATTCACTAGGCTGCAGTCAGATTTACCGCTTTCTGACTGCAGTCCACGGAAGAATTTATTTAAAAATCACGGATCGTCCGATTAACAAAATTCCAGTTGGAGTTGCCCGGAAATTTCCATACCTAGTTGCTGTACAAAAATCATGACTCAACTCTCTACTGATTTTAAAATCTAGCTTGATAAACAACCAACAAAATTCCAGAATTTTAACAGCTTTACCTACCGAACTTGTTTAACCCTTTAAAAATATCAGAAGATTTCAGAAAATTATGAATCCAGCGCCATTGGATTCCTTATTCAAATCTCTAGGTTTTAGACCTCAGAAAATCCGTTTTTCGACAACTAACGATCAAGTTACAGCCTGATAAAGTCGGCTGAAACTTTCACTCAGCATGCTGTTTTCTGCATCTCCTTATACTAAGTTCGTATAACTCGTTCATGTGACTAGCCAAGGCGATCAAGATTCGATTTTTAATCCTAGATTAATACTAATAATCTATCCATGCAACCCTACTTAATAACTTCTAGTTATTATAACAAAACACAGCCTATACATTCAACCTAGTGTAACCAATCCGAACAATGAGATCATTCAGTGTAAACATCATCGACAAATCGACTAATCTAACATCTCGTTCAATCATGCTTGGCCAGCTTTTATCTTCCGAAAACAACCCTACTTGTAACTATGATACATCAGCCGATTAACACATGTATACTCCGAAAACACACGATCGTTTCAATCAATAAATCAATCCGAAACAACAACAAAATCAACACACATAACTCAGAACTTTCAAGTCTCTATATACTTGCGGACAACCTACATATGCATATAATCCGAAACAACTTAAACATTCAAGCATGCATATTTATCGGAGACAATACAATCAAACACATATTTACTCGACTATGATCTAGCAACATATGGTAAATTCTAGATGATAAGGAAATCGAACCGTGGGTATGCTAAGGAAGATGACGTGGGCTGCTGCGTTCGGAAGATGATGTGGGCTGTTTGTGATCGCTGCAGGGAACAAGTGGGCTGATCTCGCGACCTAATGAAGGTGAACAAAGGCTGTCTACGATCGAATGGGATGAACAAAGGCTGATCAGGTTGAGATGCAAGCTGCTCGCGATCACAAGGTGAAGACTTGGCTGCCGACGGCTGAATTCCTGAACTAGGGTTTTGTGTTTTTGTGAATGAGTGCATGTGAGTTGTATATATAGGTGAAGCAAGATGATAGGGGTTACGGTTTTAGATAAGTGTTCGCGGTCGAGGGACTTAAGTGAGTTAGTTTGGTTTGGATAGGGTGGGTTCGGTTTGGGTTTTATCTTGCGGCCAAGAGACTAGGGTGAGTTAATTTGATTTGAGTTTTAATCTTGGCCGAATAGTTGGAACTCTAGGTCTAGGTTTAAACTTTGTGAACTCCTAGAGTCACCATGAATCTCTTTGGTTCGTGTCGCGGTTCGGTTCGTGTACGTATCTACAGTAATTACTTTATAACTAAACAATCACACAAACACTCATCACGTATTCATTCCATGCACGTTTAATACTTAGCACACATATTATTCGACAAGTTTCACTTGTAAGTTATCCGAAAAACCCGGGATATCACATTATCCCCATGTTGAAAGAATTTTCGTCCCGAAAATTGAGTAAACGCGGTTTAGCATGTAACGTACATGTTCAGAGTGCCACGCACAAAGAGTTAGTTTGTTAATGATAGTACACAATGTTACAAGAAGTTCCCAGGTGTCATACACAAAGATTTCCAAGTGCCATGCACAAGAATTTAGTCAACAATAGTACACGAAATTATGAGAAATTTCCATTGTCACATCATCCCCATGTTGAAAGAATTTTCGTCCCGAAAATTTAGGTATTGGTATCGTTAGTTTGCTGCTCAGTTGCAAAGAGATGTGGGTATTTGCTTTTCATTTGGTCCTCTCTTTCCCACGTGAACTCCGGTCCACGCTTAGAGTCCCAACGAACTTTAACGATTGGAATCTTGCTGTGCCTTCGAGACTTGATCTCACGATCCATGATCTCAATAGGCTTTTCCACGAAGTGTAGTTGTTCATCCACTTGGATCTCATCCAATGGAATAACTAAAGTTTCATCTGATAGACACTTCTTCAGATTTGATACGTGAAATACGTTGTGAACTCCACTGAGTTCGGCAGGAAGGTCTAATTGGTATGCTACGGGTCCGATTCGTTTCAAGATTTCAAACGGGCCTACGTACCGTGGGTTAAGTTTGCCCCGTTTTCCAAAGCGGATTACACCCTTCCAGGGTGACACCTTTAGTAGGACGCGATCGCCTACTTGAAATTCGAGCAGTTTGCGTCGTTGAATAGCGTAGCTTTTCTGTCGATCTCGTGCCGCCGCCATGCGGTTTCTGATTTGTACAATCTTTTCAGTAGCCTCAAGTATTAACTCAGGGCCTGTGAGTTGACTGTCTCCGACTTCTGCCCAGCAGACCGGTGATCTACATTTGCGGCCGTATAACGCTTCAAACGGTGCTGCCGAAATACTCGTGTGATAGCTGTTGTTATATGAGAATTCCACTAGAGGCAGGTGAATTTCCCAATTATTTCCGAAGTCCACTACGCATGCCCTAAGCATGTCTTCCAAGGTTTGTATGGTCCTTTCGCTTTGACCATCAGTCTGAGGGTGATAAGCTGTGCTCATATCCAAGCGTGTTCCCAACGCTTTCTGGAGTGACTGCCAGAAGTTTGACGTGAAGCGAGCATCTCTATCTGATATGATAGACGTTGGCACTCCGTGCCGAGAAACTACTTCCTTAATGTAGATGCGAGTCAACTTCTCCATCTTATCCGTTTCTTTGATAGCTAGGAAGTGTGCGGACTTAGTCAAACGATCCACAATCACCCAGATGGTATCGCAACCATCCAAGGTTCGCGGGAGTTTTAGTGGTAAAATCCATGGAGATCTGATCCCATTTCCACACTGGGATCTCAGGTTGTTGGAGTAGCCCCGATGGCTTTTGATACTCCACCTTGACTTTTGCACAAGTAAAACATTTACTCACGTAGGTGGCTATATCGGCTTTCATATTGGGCCACCAATACGCAACTTTAAGGTCTTGATACATCTTATCCGAACCCGGATGAACAGAGTATCGAGATTTGTGAGCTTCATCCATGACTAGCTCTCTGAGGTTTCCGTAGAGAGGTACCCATATGCGATTCATGAAATACCGGGTTCCATTGGGCTTTACCTCCCAATCGCGTTCCATTTTTCCCACTGATTCGGCTTTGATGTTTTCCTCCTTAACTGCTTCTAACTGGGCGTCGCGTATTTGATCGGGTAGTCCTGAATGAATAGTGAGTTGTAGTGCTCGTACACGACGAGGTTTCAAGTGTTCCTTCCTGCTGAGGGCATCAGCTACCACGTTAGCTTTACCCGGGTGATACCGAATGGCACACTCATAATCGTTCAAGAGTTCGACCCAGCGACGCTGTCGCATGTTCAACTCCTTCTGATCAAAGATGTGCTGGAGACTTTTGTGGTCAGTGAAGATTGTGCACTTCGTTCCATAAAGGTAGTGTCTCCAAATCTTAAGTGCAAACACTACTGCTCCCAATTCTAGGTCATGCGTCGTGTAGTTCTTCTCGTGAACCTTCAGCTGTCGTGACGCATACGCGATGACCTTATCGCGTTGCATGAGTACGCATCCCAATCCCTGAATGGAAGCATCACAATACACCACGAAGTCATCTGTCCCTTCCGGCAAGGACAGAATGGGTGCACTGCAAGGTTTCTGCTTCAGCAATTGAAATGCTGCTTCTTGTTTTTCACCCCAAGCATACTTGATGTCTTTCTGGGTGAGGGTAGTGAGCGGTTGTGCAATCTTTTAAAACCCCTCGATGAAGCGTCTGTAGTAACCAGCCAATCCTAAGAATTGGCGGATCTCCGTCGGTGTCTTAGGTGTTTCCCAGTTTTTGATGGCTTCAATCTTGGCAGGGTCTACGTGGATACCCTTTTCATTCACGACGTGCCCGAGAAACTGAACTTCTCGGATCCAGAAATCACACTTCGAAAGCTTGGCGTATAGATTTTCCTGTTGAAGTAATCCTAGCAGTAATCATAGATGCTCAGCATGCTCTTCTTTACTTTTGGAGTAGATGAGTATGTCATCGATGAATACAATGACAAATTTGTCGAGGTATGGTTTACACACGCGGTTCATGAGGTCCATGAATACCGCAGGTGCGTTAGTGAGACCGAATGGCATGACCAAGAACTCGTAATGGCCATACCGAGTGCGAAATGTTGTCTTAGCGATATCCTCCTCTCTGACGCGTAGCTGATGATAACCGGACCGTAAATCAATCTTAGAGTAGTAACTTGACCCTTGCAGTTGGTCGAATAGGTCGTCGATGCGAGGTAACGGGCATCAGTTCTTGACTGTAACCTTGTTGAGTTCCCTATAGTCGATGCACATGCGGAAAGTCCCGTCCTTTTTCTTGACAAACAGGACTGGAGCTCCCCATGGCGAAACGCTTGGTCGGATAAATCCTTTTTCCAACAGCTCTTGAAGTTGGGTTGACAGCTCCTGTAGCTCGGCTGGAGCTAGGCGGTATGGAGCTTTGGCGATGGGAGTTGCATTGCTTGCCAATTCGATTTCAAACTCCAATTGTCGATGTGGTGGAAGACCAGGTAGTTCTTCTGGGAATACATCGGAGAAATTACGGACGACAGGGATGTCTTCTATACGTTTCTCGTCCTTAGGCTGTTCGGTAATTAGTGCGAGTAAAGCGAAAGAATTCTTTTTCCGAAGATACTTCTGCGCTTGCATAAATGAGATAATGTTGGTGACGGCGCTTGCCTTGTCGCCTTGTACCGTCAAGATTTCGTCGTTCGAGAGTGGAATACGGATAGACTTTTCGAAGCAGAGAACTTCAGCCCGGACGTCGGATAGCCAGTCCATTCCGACTACCACGTCAAAACTACCCAGGGTAGTTGTCATCAGATCAATGGTAAGAGTGTGGCCCGCGAGTTTGAGTTGACAGCCGGATACGATTTGGGTCACATTTACAGATTTACCATTGGCTAATTCTATCACATAAGGGGTCTCTAATGGTTTAAGCGTGAGATTTAGGTTCTTCCTAAAAGACTCAGATATAAAGCTCCTATCCGCACCCGTATCAAAAAGCACAGAAGCAAAATGTTCATTAAGGGGAAACTTACCGGTGACCACGTTGGTGTCGTTTCTGGCCTCTCCGCGGCCCAATGTAAATGCACGACCTTTGGCACCTCCTGTGCCACCGTTCCCATTGTTGTTGTTATTATTGTTGTGGTTGTTTCCACCATTATTGTTGTTGTTGCGTAACTGTGGGCAGTCTTTCCTGAAATGAGCGGTGCTACCACACTGATAGCATCCCCGGTTTATACCCTGCTGCTGACCCTGAGGCTGATTCTGATTTTGTCGGGACATAATTTCCCCACGACAATCCCTTGCCGCATGTCCCATTTTGCCACATCTTTGGCAGCGATTTCCGGCACAAGGGCCGTTATGGTGAAGATTGCAGCGATTGCACTGCGGCTTTCGACCTACGTAGCCGTCTGCATTCTGATTGTTATTGTTGTTGTAGTTGTTGTTGTAGTTACTGTTGTTGTTGGAACGATTTTGATGACCCCGGTGGCTGTGGTAGTGATTGAACCTTTTTGGGTTCCCTTGCTGTGGATGTGATGACGAAGGCTGTCGAATGGTGGAGTCTTCAAACTTTCTTTTGTTATCTGAGGCAACTTCAGTGGTACCCCGTGCTGGTAGTTTCTTCTGTTCCACCGCTTTATCAGTGAGTTTGTGAGCCAATCGGATAGCTTGATGTTCTGTTACAGGGTTACTAGACATCACCATTCCCTGAATTTCCGGAACCAGACCCCCGAGATAGAACTCGAGTCTTTTCTCCACCATGTTGGCCAATTCGGGACACAGAAATACCAAATCATGATGTTTTGCGGTGTAAGCTTCAATTTCCGATCCCACCATCTTGTGGTTCCATAGAGCTTGCTCCAATTGTTGCACTCTGTCTCGTGGACAGTACTCCTCTTTAATCAGGGCCTTGAACTCAGTCCATGCCATTGCATTTGCAGTTATCAGTCCACGTGTTTGGACTTGGGCATTCCACCATGTCAGTGCCCCATCTTCCAGCGTTGAGGCTGCGTATTTGACCTTGTTTGCCTCTAGGCAATTGCACATTTCAAAAACAGATTCCGATTTTTCGATCCAGCGGACCAGTCCAATGGGTCCTTCCGCCCCCGAGATTTTGCTTGGTTCCGCGTCGAGGAACATCTTGTAGGGGTTAAAGTCCCCTCCTGCTGCTGGTGGGTTTTGAACACCTGCCAGAGCAGCGTTCACGTGTTCTTGGATCGTTGCGGCCAATTCTTCGTAGACATGTTGAGGTTTCCGCGACGTCCAGTTGCCATTTCAAATAAACTAAAGAAAACAAAGCGGGGATCAGCGAGACGTGTTAGTCTTCTACGTCTCCATCTCCCAAGTTGCTATCGTTGCCGTCATCCTCCGCGGCGTTTCCAGCTTCTACAGCCGGGTCTTTCTTCGGATCCTCCTCTGGATCTTCCTCTGGATTCTCTTCTGGATCCTCTACCGGCATTGGAGGGGCCGGTGCTGGTGCAAGTGCTTGATTTTGCAGTTCCTGAATGTTCCAACTATTTTCCAGAACTCTGTCCTCAAGCCAGTTGGCTCTTATCTGCTCAGCACGCAGATCTCTGTCTATGATGTTACGAGCTATCTTACTCGTATGATGCTCTTCCTCGAGCGAGTCGGTTTTACCAGTCAGTTGGCGGATCATCCATCCCTGTGCTAGGGTGGTTTCATGCATTCTTTCTAGTTGTTCTTGTTGCGTTCTTAACATATCTCTAAGTAAGTCGTTCCCTACTTCTAACGAGTTAACCGGTTTGACCGTCACAGCGATGGTCGAGAGTGAGAACGACTCCTCCCCCAGAGCGAGCCTTTTCCTCGCAGCTGAGCGCGTTTCCACGCCATAAGATGGTAAGGGTTCCACCATAGGTGCCTTTCCTGGCGCCCTTGGTTGCGTAAGTTTGTCGGATGATGATGAGGATGATGATGACATTGCCTTTAGGTTGTGTAGTTAGTTACGAGTTGCATTCGCTTCAATTATGCATTCATATTTCACATAACATAGTAGTGGTACATCGCATAACAAGATATAATAATTCGGTGCCAAACTAAGTCTAGTGTCGTGATATCAGCTATAGTTTAGGTCTACTTCTAATGCAAACCTGGTTCTCTATAGCTAGTGGCTCTGATACCAATCTGTCACACCCTCAATTTCCACTTGCGGAGTTCTACCGCGAGACGTGTGAACAAACCAGAATCTAAGACACTAGTACGTCGAACGACTCTATATGATTTGATAATACGTTTTCCAAAATCATTTGTTGTAAATTTTAGATTACCAATATTTAGCATGAGTATCAGTTTTTAAAGTTTGAGCGGAAGCATAAATAAGTAGTGATGCGGCGCCAACACAAACGCCCAAAACCAAGGTAAAATCCCAAAACAATATTAATAAATGAGACTCTATAATGATGTCTTGTTCAATGCGTGTGCGTGCACCTAGAGCTCCTAGCGTCCTGAGAAACATGTAAAGAAACAAGTGTCAACATTAAAGATGAGTGAGTTCACAGGTTTTCGTAAATTTGTTGTTCGGTTTTAGTTTGTTACTCCGTTATCCCCAACCCGGGATAACATATCAGTTGCATTATTCCAAACCCGGAATAACAAGTTGTTGCTTCCAATATTCCCAAACCGGAATATTAAGTTGTGTTTCCATTATCCCCAACCCGGGATAATACGTTGATGTTCCAATATTCCAAACCCGGAATATTAAGTTGTTCCGTAATTAAGTTCAATATTAATGTATATAGGTAGCTAGCCTAAAGTCATGTCACTAAGTGTTCGCGATCGAAGCTGACATTTGTGCCTCCGTTTTGCCAGGTCTATCACATGACCATGGCGATGTTAGGCCAATCATACACCCGTTGACCAAACCCGGTCAGCTAGCGCGACTAGCTCGGATGGGGCTCGTCAGACCCAGTAGTACTACTTATAATTCCCCCGCTACTTAACCCAAATATTAACGATCCGAGGAGATTGTCGAGGACTTAAGTGATAAAGCTGCATAGTGACCATAACATTACATTAACATTAACTTAGTTACCGCATAGTTATGTGACGTTACATTCGTATAACGTAAAGAGTTTGAGTTTAAGAATGTATACATGTTTCTCCCCCTGTTGTTTAAAACCGTATAAAGTTAGGGGCCGTGAACTCACCTTTATTAGCTCGGTTAGTGTGGCAAAGATATTATAAGAGATGGGACCGCTAGTTGCGTCCTAACAAACCAATTAATTCCATGTCAGTGTGTAATCACACCAATACAAATTCCACACGTAATTTACTCACAAAGTGCACACAAACAACATAACTAACACTTCAAACATGCATGCAAGTATTCTCATATGATCATAGTAATCAAACAACTTATCATGAACACATTCCTAATCCATGCAACACTTTAATGCATAAAATCACAAGTTAACAACTTTCTGCTTAACACTCAATTATTCAGCTGTTTTCTAGGATTTTTATAAAATAGTTCCAGCATTCTAAAAATTCCCATATTTTTACAGTAGGTGACATTTATACCATAGAAATTTATATAATTTTCTCAAGTCCTAAATCTTCACCAATTAACCATAAATATTAATTCACTAGGCTGCAGTCAGATTTACCGCTTTCTGACTGCAGTCCACGGAAGAATTTATTTAAAAATCACGGATCGTCCGATTAACAAAATTCCAGTTGGAGTTGCCCGGAAATTTCCATACCTAGTTGCTGTACAAAAATCATGACTCAACTCTCTACTGATTTTAAAATCTAGCTTGATAAACAACCAACAAAATTCCAGAATTTTAACCGCTTTACCTACCGAACTTGTTTAACCCTTTAAAAATATCAGAAGATTTCAGAAAATTATGAATCCAGCGCCATTGGATTCCTTATTCAAATCTCTAGGTTTTAGACCTCAGAAAATCCGTTTTTCGACAACTAACGATCAAGTTACAGCCTGATAAAGTCGGCTGAAACTTTCACTCAGCATGCTGTTTTCTGCATCTCCTTATACTAAGTTCGTATAACTCGTTCATGTGACTAGCCAAGGCGATCAAGATTCGATTTTTAATCCTAGATTAATACTAATAATCTATCCATGCAACCCTACTTAATAACTTCTAGTTATTATAACAAAACACAGCCTATACATTCAACCTAGTGTAACCAATCCGAACAATGAGATCATTCAGTGTAAACATCATCGACAAATCGACTAATCTAACATCTCGTTCAATCATGCTTGGCCAGCTTTTATCTTCCGAAAACAACCCTACTTGTAACTATGATACATCAGCCGATTAACACATGTATACTCCGAAAACACACGATCGTTTCAATCAATAAATCAATCCGAAACAACAACAAAATCAACACACATAACTCAGAACTTTCAAGTCTCTATATACTTGCGGACAACCTACATATGCATATAATCCGAAACAACTTAAACATTCAAGCATGCATATTTATCGGAGACAATACAATCAAACACATATTTACTCGACTATGATCTAGCAACATATGGTAAATTCTAGATGATAAGGAAATCGAACCGTGGGTATGCTAAGGAAGATGACGTGGGCTGCTGCGTTCGGAAGATGATGTGGGCTGTTTGTGATCGCTGCAGGGAACAAGTGGGCTGATCTCGCGACCTAATGAAGGTGAACAAAGGCTGTCTACGATCGAATGGGATGAACAAAGGCTGATCAGGTTGAGATGCAAGCTGCTCGCGATCACAAGGTGAAGACTTGGCTGCCGACGGCTGAATTCCTGAACTAGGGTTTTGTGTTTTTGTGAATGAGTGCATGTGAGTTGTATATATAGGTGAAGCAAGATGATAGGGGTTACGGTTTTAGATAAGTGTTCGCGGTCGAGGGACTTAAGTGAGTTAGTTTGGTTTGGATAGGGTGGGTTCGGTTTGGGTTTTATCTTGCGGCCAAGAGACTAGGGTGAGTTAATTTGATTTGAGTTTTAATCTTGGCCGAATAGTTGGAACTCTAGGTCTAGGTTTAAACTTTGTGAACTCCTAGAGTCACCATGAATCTCTTTGGTTCGTGTCGCGGTTCGGTTCGTGTACGTATCTACAATAATTACTTTATAACTAAACAATCACACAAACACTCATCACGTATTCATTCCATGCACGTTTAATACTTAGCACACATATTATTTGACAAGTTTCACGTGTAAGTTATCCGAAAAACCCGGGATATCACATTGCATGAACATGGATTGTCGATCACCTAGACTAGGGGATCATAAGGTATGTCTAAAAACTTAGATTGGTGAAAATCATAACTTGAGACAAGTAGAATACTTGTAATTAGATTGTTGGATTATGATCCGAAGATGAAATTGGGTGTATATGTATGCTTAATTTCGTTGAACATAATGAAATTATGAGATGTTTGATGTAAGATTACTTGTAAAGTGATTAAAAAGTAGATTATGAAGTGGCTTTTAATAGTATTATGAAGTTGTCACAACCCGGATTTCCAACCCAAATCCATACACCGGTGGGTCCGGTTGAGGAGTATCGTGACGTCAGTTGATAACATCATTGTCAATTAAACACAGCACAGCAGAAGTCTTGGAGTAAAATTACTATTACAAACCAAATGTTCAGAAATACAAAATAATATACAGACTTGTAATGAAGATCCACAGGCGGATCGTAAAATGTACAAAGAAAGAATATAAAACAGACTTTAGGGAAGATCTTAAGGATTGCAAGATCCTCTTATTTCTCTACCGAGTAGCTTCCGACTTATTTCGTATTGTACCTGCAAGCTTAGCCTTTGGACGATATGTCAGCTTTCGCTGGTATATACACCCAACTGACTCATTTTGAAAACATTTTAAAATGATTTTAAGTGCACAAGACACAAAATCTTTTATAACTTGGGAAAGTTACTTTGTAACCTTGTTAACAAATTCACATGTTTGTCCATATATACAGGGCCCAGTACAGAGACCGAGACATGATTAAATACACACCACTTAGAACTCACAGAGGAGTTATCCCCAACGTCTTGGGTAATTTACATTTGAGCGTCTGTCAGGTGTATGCCTACACCCCGCGCTAAGGTCGTGGCCATTAACTAATGTAATGAGCCAGGATATCCAGAACACGGTAATTAACCCCCGATGTTTAAGTTATTAAACAAAACTAATTAAAACAGAATATGCGGATTTACTAGCCACAATCCGGCATTCGACTGATCCTGTTTCTGACCAAGCGGTAATAATTTACCGTAACCCAAGCCCGTATAGGGAAAATAAGTCTTGAGTATTTACCTGAGCTAGTCTTCTTTTAATTTTAATAACTCAGCCGTACACAAAAGTACTAAGTGCAGATAGAATTTACCGGCAAGTCTCTAGTCTGGATTATGGCATTAACTAACCAATTAAATACTTACCGTCTTATTTAAGTCATTGACTTAGACCGACTAGCGTACTTGATAAAAACGTATGACACTAGATTAAATGATGATTGGATAGAATGTAGTTTAATCCCAACAAATACCTTGACTTGTATAATATGGGTAAACTATAAACATTCTGGATTTTGAGACTTAAATGACAAGGTTAAACCCGTATCGGTTAATTTCCGTAAACTAGTTACATATATTTAACCGTACGCATATCAGCGATATTGGATAACCGGATAAGTCATGGACAAGTTCTATATGCCATTATATTTTAAATAAGTTGTAATATCAGTAGGATATCAACTTTTATGCCTCTTGTGGTTTTAAAATTAAACTATGCCTCATAAGGGCATTTCGGTAATTTCATACCATATAAAAGGAACATGAATATAATTTAAGTTTATAATCATGAGTATTCTGGAAAAATAGTTTATTTATGATATAATATCAGTAGGATATGAATTATATGTGTAATTTATCTTTTCTGACCAAACTATGCACCGAAGGGGCATTTTGGTCATTTTACACATAGTTTATAATTATTTGGGATTCTGAGTTCATACCATATGCCTACTGTAAATATGTTTAAAATAAGTTTTAAAATCAGTAGGTAACAAGTCTTGGTCCAATAATATGGTTTGAAACCATACTATGCGCCGAAACGGCGCTTATGTCGTAAAATGACGTTTATACGATGTTTAATGAAAACTGATGTTAATGTCAGATTAAAATGTCTTAGATATGTTTATTTAATATAACATATCAGTAGGTAAAAGATTTACCTTGAAAACATTTGATTAAAACTGTTTTATGAGCCACAAGGGCTAAAATCGTCGTTTATCGACATAGTTTAAGGACTTGCTTGAAAACTCAGTTTATAACTTTGTTTAACATTCCAAATAATCCTACTTATAATATTATATCAGTAGAAAACTCATTTTCAAGTTCATTATCATTTAAAACCTTGTTTTATGCAAAAAGGACATTTTAGTCAAAAATGGCATAATTACGGAACTTGCAATAAACTTGGATTCTGATTATGATCATGTAATATAACCTCAGAGGGTTATTCTAATGCAACTTTAGATCAGTAGGTAACTAATCTAAATCGGGTTAGAATCGAAAGTCAAAGCAGAAGTCAAACTTCGCGACTTTCGGTTGCGACCGTCACTAAAACTGAAATTGACAAGCTGAACATGTTCTTACATGTTCTAATAATTATTACCAACTTGTTTAAGTGTCAAAACAGGTTTCATAACATATATAAGATCAATTTATGATTTTTCAAAAAATGGCATGTTTGACTCTTTAATATCATAACTTTGACCCGTCAATTGGTCTAGCAAACGTGATCTTCAGGAGGTGCCCTTTATAGGGATTAACACCTACCTTATTACGATCACTTAGCCATGTTCACTTCGAACAATGGCTGGACCATAATGGTCTTAATCGAAAGTCAAAGCGTTTTCCGTAAAACGCTTGACTTTTGGCTATAAAAGCCTATAAACGAAAATGCACAAGGAAGGAACACTTACCAGTGATTCCAAGGGTGCAAAAGAACTATGTTGGATGCTCTTTTCAGTTAGGAACTTCCAGAGGAGGGAGAAGAGTGTATGAATGAGAAAGGTGCAAGTTGAAATGGTGAACTTGAACACCTATTTATAGTTGGAGAACTCAAAGGAGGTGATGACAGGTGTTTAGGGGTGTAAGAGGAAGCTTACAAGTATCTCAGTGGCATATTGTTTGGAAGACCATGGTTTCGAATTCATGGTTTTTGGAGCTTTGTTTGGCAGCCAAGCAAAACTTTCTGCAGCAGAGGCCTTCTCGCACCCCGCGAGAGACCCATGCCTGGTCTCTCGCGGCCCGCGACCGCCCTATGGCTGTTTTCAAATTTTGACACTTTAACCCCCTTAACTTAGTAAAGCTTCTAAAAACCTTCTAAAACACCTTTTTGGCATATTTAGCCCTCCATAGCCAATACTTAGCATACCCGGGATTTTACCCGGACATTGTTGAGCTCTCGGTTTGTTAAAAGGTCACTCAGAGGTATGAATTAACGTGTTGACACTTTTAATCCCTCCATTATCCAATTTTCATATATTTACGGAATTGAACCCTCTCGTCCAACAAATGGCACGTATGAGAGTTAGGACTTCATAAAGGATCACTTAGAGGCTTATTATAAGCATGTTGACTCCGATGTCACTCAGAGGCTGGGCATCTTGACATATCAGTCACTCAGTGGCCAAAGTTTTACGCATGTTGACATATCAGTCACTCAGGGGCTAATGATTTAAGCATGTTGACATCGGACCGTCACTCAGAGGCTCAGTTTGAGCATGTTGACGCCTTTAGTCCTTATTGGTCTTTAATAGACTATATTTTAAAATACAACACGTGTCACAATACTATTGGGCACGATTTTACAGGTGTTACATCCTCACCCCCTTAAAAGAAATCTCGACCTCGAGATTTTATTAAAAAAGATGGGGGTATTTTTGTCGCATAGTGGACTCAACCTCCCATGTATACTCGGGACCTCTAAAAGCGTCCCATTTAACCTTTACTATAGGTATCATTTTCCTTCGAAGCTTCTTAACCTGTTAATCCTCGATCGAAATCGGTTTCTCAACGAACCTCAGGAATTCATCAATTTGCACATCTTTATGTGACATTGCTAGTGACTCATCGGCTAGACATTTCTTAAGGTTAGATATGTGGAATACGTCATGAATTCCACTAAGCTCCTCTGGCAACCTCAGCTTATAAGCTACAGTGCCGACACATTCGACTGTCTTGAATGGTCCAATATATCTTGGGCTCAACTTGCCCTTTTTTCCGAAGCGCATCACACCTTTCTAGGGCGATACTTTTAACATGACTTTGTCCCCTATTTGGAACTTAAGAGGTTTACGCCTCTTGTCAGTATAGCTCTTCTGCCTATCTCTGGCAGCTTTGAGACGATCACGGATTTGCATAATCTTTTCCGTGGTCTCCAGGACAATCTCTGGTCCAGATAGTTGGGCTTCCCCAACTTCTGCCCAACACACGGGCGTTCTACATTTTCTCCCATATATGGCCTCAAAAGGAGCAGCCTTGATGCTAGTATGATAACTGATATTGTAGGAGAATTCTATTAGGGGTAAGTGGTCATCCCAACTTCCACCTAAATCAATCACACATGCCCTAAGCACGTCTTCCAGTGTCTGGATAGTACGCTCACTTTGACCATCATTCTGCGGATGGTAAGCCGTACTAAAATTTAATCGTGTGCCTAAAGATTGTTGGAAACTTTTCCAAAAGTGAGATGTGTATCTAGTATCTCTGTCAGATACAATAGATATCGGCACACCGTGTAGGGACACAATCTTGTCCACATACAACTTAGCCAATTTGTCTGAATTATACGTTTCCTTAATTGGCAAGAAATGTGATGACTTAGTCAGCCTATCCACAATGACCCAAATAGTGTCATTTCCACTTTTGGTCTTAGGTAACTTGGTAATCAAGTCCATAGTTACCATTTCCCATTTCCATGAGGGAATTTCTAATTGATGTACAAGTCCTGACGGTTTCTGGTGTTCGGCTTTAACTTGCAAACACGTCAGACACTTAGCTACATAGGTGGCTATGGATTTCTTCAAACCCATCCACCAATAATTCTTCTTCAGATCTTGATACATCTTGTCACCTCCCAGGTGAACTGAGTATCTTGAATTGTGCGCTTCTTGGAGGATTAGATCTCTAAGTCCCCCAAAGACTGGAACCCAGATCCTTTCATTAAATCTAAGGATTCCATCTTTCCCAGGCGCTAAGTGATCAATAGTTCCGCCTAATCCTTCATTAGGAGCATTAGCTTCTAATAGAGCTTGCTTTTGCGCATCTAATAGCTTCTCATTTAAGCTATTCTGAGCTCAATGCTCTTGGCGTTAATCCTTATAGGTTTAACCCGTTCCTTGCGACTTAAGGCATCAGCAACTACATTTGCCTTGCCTGGATGGTAGCGAATCTCGCAATCATGGTCATTAAGTGTTTCCATCCATCGGCGTTGTCGCATGTTCAATTCCTTCTGATTGAACAGATGCTGGAGACTCTTGTGGTTAGTGTATATAATACACTTTGTGCCATATAAGTATTGTCTCCACAGTTTTAATGCGAATACAACGGCACCCAATTCCAAATCGTGGGTGGTGTAATTCCTTTCGTGCAGCTTTAACTGTCGTGATGCATAAGCAATTACCTTGCCTTTTTGCATTAGCACACAGCCCATGCCAGTGTGCGAAGCATCACAATAGACTATAAAATCCTCGATACCTTCTGGTAGAGATAACACAGGAGCATTGCTCAACTTGTGTTTAAGAACCTCAAAAGATTCTTGTTGTTTTGGACCCCAATTATATTTAACATTCTTACGGGTCAAGGTAGTTAAAGGAGTGGCTATTCTTGAAAAGTTCTCAATGAACCTTCTGTAGTATCTAGCCAATCCTAGGAAACTACGAATTTCCGATGGGGTCTTGGGCACTTTCCAATTCACTATGGCTTCTATTTTGGCGGGATCCACTTGGATACCACGCTCATTTACCACATGTCCAAGGAATTGGACTTCTCTAAGCCAAAATTCACATTTAGAGAACTTAGCGTAAAGCTTCTCTTGCCTTAGCAGTTCTAAGATGCACCGAAGATGTTTCTCATGATCAACTTGATTACGAGAATAGATAAATATGTCGTCTTTGAAGACAATGACAAACTTATCCAAATATGGTTTGCAGACTCTATTCATGAGGTCCATGAATGTTGCAGGTGCATTTGTGAGCCCAAAAGGCATCACTAAGAATTTCAAAGTGACCGTAACGGGTCCTGAAGGTTGTCTTAGGAACATCCTCACTCCTAACCTTCAACTGATGATATCCAGATCTTAAATCAATCTTGGAGAAATAACTAGCCCCTTGAAGTTGGTCGAATAAATCATCGATCCCTGGGCAATGGATAACGGTTCTTAATTGTTAGCTTGTTCAGCTCACGATAATCGATGCACATTCGCATCGAACCGTCTTTCTTCTTTACAAAGAAAATAGGAGCTCCCCAAGGCGAGGAACTAGGCTGAATAAAACCTTTCTCCAAGAGTTCGTCTAGCTGCGTCCTCAATTCCTTCATTTCCGTTGGTGCTAGCCTATATGGAGCTCTAGCTACGGGTGCTGATCCTAGTATAATATCAATCCTGAACTCCACTTGTCTGTCTGGAGGTAGACCTAGTAATTCTTCTGGGAATACATCGGAATACCCCGAGATAACTGGTAAATCATCAATATTTGGCTTAGGCTCGATTATGGTGACTTGTGCCATGTAGATGACACAGCCTCTTCTCAAACACTTTGATGCCTTAAACAACGACACCTTGTCTGGCAATCCGTAGTGTGAGTCTCCAGGGATGGTGATCATTTCACCAGATGGGGTTTTGATTTCGATGAGTTTCTTATCGCAGGCAATGCGGGCTTGGTTATAAGATAACCAATCCATGCCTAAAACTACATCGAACCCCGCCAATTTCATTGGAAAAAGAGAGATAGGAATGGAATGATTCTTAATGGATATTAAACCTCCATCAAGAATGGAAAATGTTGTTTCTATTGTTCCATCAGCAAGTTCTATCTCATAAGTTTTATCTAGAGTTCTTAAGGGCAGGTTTAATAGTTTACTAAACGTATGGTCAACAAAAGATCTATCCACACCCGAATCAAAAAGAACTCTAGCATAAATATTGTTAATGAGGAATATACCTGTTATGACATTGTCGTCATTAACAGCCTCTCTTGCAGTTATTTGTAAGGCACAAGCATTCCCTTTCTTGGCCTCTCCAGGCTTTGCATTATTATTCTTAAGAATCTTAGGGCAATTAGTCTTAATATGCCCTTTTTCATTGCAGACATAGCAAACGGTATCCTTAATATTCTTGCATTCTAGGGTCTTATGCCCCTTTCTCTTAAAGATGCCACATGGTTTGGCCCGTGAACCAAAATTACACTGTCCCTAGTGTCTGCGGTTACAAGTTTTGCATGTTGGCATTACAGCCGTTTTGCCTTGGTTCCCTTTGAACCCAAATCTCCCTTTATTTTTCTTATTAAACTTATGGGAGTTGTCATCTTCCCTCTTTCTTTTCCTGTCATTTTCAGACTTAACTGACTTTTGCCTCACCAAATCCAAGGTGAGGGAGAGAGATAGGTCAACAGTAGACCTATAGGTAGTAGGCTGAGCAGCCTTTACCATGCCCTTTATCTCAGGCGCTAACCCATTAATAAAACGCGCAATGCGTTTAGGCTCCGGGGTAATCAAATAGGAAACTAACCTAGATAGGGAATTGAAATCGGAAACATATTTCCGATAATCTAGGTTTTCATGGAAAGAGACAAAAAGTCTGTTTCTAATTTCTCCACCTCATGAGGTGGGCAGTATGTTTCCTTAACATGGTCCACAAATTTGGACCACCCTAAATTATACATGTGTACTTTACCTGTAGACTGGATCATGGCTTTCCACTAGATTAGGGCATCGCCCTTAAAGGACTGTGATACATACTTGACCACATCCTTATCAGCACAGTTGCTAATATCTACAATCGTTTCCATCTCGTCTAGCCAGTTTAGGGCTTCCACAGCTCCTTTTTCCCCATTAAAGTCTCGGGGCTTACATGAGACGAAATACTTATACGTACATCTGTCTTTAACAGAACGGGATCTTTCAGCAAAATCTATTTTCTTTGGTTCACTCTTCGCATTTGAAGAGTGGATGGAGCTCTCCTTATGAGCTGAGGATGGGGTAATCGATAATGATTTAGAGCGAGTAGCACTCGACTCTCTAAGCTTTTCTATGGCCTTTCCCAAGGCTTTTTCAACAGCCGCATCAATACGAGCTTGGAAATTATCATTATCAATATCTCTGTTTTCAGCTTTGTTAGAATCAGCATTCCGGTGGCTACTTTGTGCCTCATTTGAGTTAGCCATCTTTAAGCCGTGGGTTCTATACACCAATAAAGCTTCACTTAGCCATAGTATGTCAACCATAATGGTTTTAAAACATTGGATACAACAATCCATTGCCTATGCTAGTGTGAATAACATCACAACTCTTAGGCTTAACATAACTATATTTGGCCTAGATCTTAATAGGATCATCAAAGGCAAATTACAATTTGGACATAGTCCATATATTATTGGACAGTAGATCGCATTGTCACAACTGTCATTATCATAATTTGACAATTTTTATTTAGCTCATAGGCTTGTCTCGAAGGACATAAATTATGGCACATAGGCCTGTCACTAATGAACATAAGATATGGCACATAGGCCTGTTACTAATGGACATAAAATATGCCACATAGGCATGTCACTAATGGACATAAGATATGGCACATAGGCCTGTCACTAATGGACATAAGATATGGCACATAGGCCTGTCACTAATGGACATAGCACATAGGCCTGTCACTAATGGACATAAGATATGGCATGTCACTAATGGACATGAATATGGCCCGTAGGCACTACATCACTAACGGATGTTTAATCATAGCCCCAAGGGCAATACATCACTAATGGATGTTTTAATCATAGCCCCAAGGGCAATACATCACTAATGGATGTTCAATCATAGCCCCAAGGGCAATACATCACTAATGGATGTTTAATCATAGCCCCAAGGGCAATACATCACTAATAGATGTTTAATCATAGCCCCAAGGGCAATACATCACTAATGGATGTTTAATCATAGCCCCAAGGGCAATACATCACTAATGGATGTTTAATCATCGCACTGATGATATTAGCAGGGATCAAATTTGATCACATAGGCTATATAAGGTTAGGACATAGTCCATTACCTTGAAGGCTAGTGTGATTCCTCAAGTCACACTACCATGAGTATGAACATTCTTGAATGTTAACATAAGAGTACCTTAATGGTTGATTAATAGTCCCAGTCGCACTAACCTTAACGACTTGGAGGCTTGAACTTAAGTCCACCACCCCTGGATAGAAGGATAACTTCCCTTAACTATCCTGATAGAAGGCCCCTTCGTACTTAACTATCATTATAATTTGGCCAAATGTGTGGTCTGTGCCACTTGGCTAATAAAAACCATTAAGATCTTTTTGAAATTATATCGCAGAGCATAAATTTCAAGTAAAATCGAGACGCTCGTTTGAAGAGAATGAATACATATATATAATTCCAAAAGTACTTCATTAAATTCCAAATTAGAAATTACAATACTAGAAAATGAAATAAACTGTCCATGCAAGGACTTTTAAGAAATAAAAATGTCCACGCGGGGACTAAAGAAATAACAATGTCCTCGCAGGGACTACATATAATTAGAAGAGACTTTACTCGTCTTTCTTTCCTTTGACCAACTTGGAGAGTTTCTTGAAGAACTTGTTTGTCTTCTACTCTGTTTTCTCCGCTTGCTGCTGCATTTCTTTCATCCGTTCCAAGGCCTCATTAATGGCCTCGAGTGGCGGAGGAGGTTGTGGTTGTGGCATAACCGGATACTGGTACCCATAAGTTGGATATCCAGTCGGTGGATAAGCAGGTGGGAAAGGAGACGGGTAAAGTGCATTATGTATAACTGCTTGCATATAGTGGTCTTGCGACCATGCTTGATAGTCTACTGGTGTAGATGGGTTAAAAGGATCATATCCAGACGTATCTGGATATGTGGGGATTGGGTTACTATAACCCGATGGTGGTGGTTGAACTGTAGGTGTTGGTGTTGTATCTACTATAGGTGAAACATTGTAGGGCCCACCTATTTGTGGGTCCTCTTGAATTGTGGGGTAGGAGTTGGGCAAAGATGGCAGCGATCCCGACCTTTGTCCTGCACGTACAGACATACGTGCTCCACGCTTCCTCCTTGGTGGTTCAGGTGGTGGTTAAGGTTGGTCCACCGGTTCCATGTGGACATCTTCTTGAACAGGAGGTGGTTGAGAGTGATGGGAAGGTGTGTTGGTGAAGGTAAATTGGTTCCAATATTCGTCCCACTCATTAGGACCTTGGTAAGGCGATCCGGCATAAGAGTTCTCGCTTGAAATTTCTATAGGATGCGCATTAGATCTTGACGGCGACATCTCCGGGTCGGAGTCCTCGTCCATAGAGTTTGGCTGGTCCAACTGATTTTGATCGGCTGAAGGCGTGTTAAAGTAATGGTTAGGGTTAAATTCTTCATGATAAGAGTGTGAATGGGAATGGTGAGAATGGTGTGAATGATAGGAGTGGTGAGAGTGATAAGAATTTTGGGAATGTGGGGGCGAGTGTCTATGAGAATGTCTTGTTGGTTGCCAAGGAGACGAATCTCCTGATTCTTGGTACGAATCTGAGTTGTGAGGTTGAGAAGGGATGTGCCCCGATGGTCCTCCCCTCATTGGACCTTTTCCTCTCCCGCTTTGTCCTCTCACTCTTGGCGGCATTTTCCTGTTAAAATTAATTCAAAACAATACTAATAACTTAATAATGAAATGAGTAATCCTAGGTCAATGCCTAGACTCGGAAGTCTAAGGAATGTGCTCGTGTAAGTTTGAGATTAAACACAAGAAGGATAGTGTTTAATTCTCTCAAACGTTGGCTCTGATACCAACCTGTCACACCCCGTATTTCCAACCCAAATCCATACACCAGTGGGCCCGGGTGGGGAGTATCGTGATGTCAGTTAATAATATCATTGTCAATTAAACACGGCACAGCGGAAGTTTTGGAATAAAATTACTATTACAAACCAAATGTTCGGAAATACAAAATAATATACAGGCTTGTAATAAAAGATCCACAGGCGGATCGTAAAATGTACAAAGAAAGAATACAAAACAGACTTTAGGGCAGATCTTAAGGATTTGCAAGATCCTCTTATTTCTCTACCGAGCAGCTTCTGGCCTATTTCATATTGTACCTGCAAGCTTAGCCTTTGGATGATACGTCAGCTTTCGCTGGTAAATACACCCAACTGACTCATTTTGAAAACATTTTAAAATGATTTTAAGTGCATAGGCACAAAATCTTTTATAACTTTGGAAAGTTACTTTGTAACCTTGTTAACAGATTCACATGTTTGTCCATACATACAGGGCCCAGTACAGAGACCGAGACATGATTAAATACACACCACTTAGAACTCACAGAGGATTTATCGCCAACGTCTTGGGTAATTTGCATTTGAGCGTCTGTCAGGTGTATGCCTACACCCCGCGCTAAGGTCGTGGCCATTAACTAATGTAATGAGCCGAGGATATCCAGGACACGGTAATTTAACCCCTGATGTATAAGTTATCAAACAAAACTGATTAAAACAGAATATGCGGATTTACTAGCCACAATCCGGCATTCGACTGATCCCATTTCTGACCAAGCAGAAATAATTTACCGTAACCCAAGCCCGTATAGGGAAAATAAGTCGAGAGTATTTACCTGAACTAGTCTTCTTTTAATTTTAATACAGCCATACACAAAAGTACTAAGTGCAGATAGAATTTACCGGCAAGTCTCTAGTATGGATTATGGCATAAACTAACCAATTAAATGCTAACGGTCTTATTTAAGTCATTGACTTAGACAGACTAGCGTGCTTGATCAAAACGTATGACGCTAGATTAAACGATGATTGGATAGAATGTAGTTTAATCCCAACAAGTACCTTGACTTGTATAATATGGGTAAACTATAAACATTCTGGATTTTGAGACTTAAATGACAAGGTTAAACCCGTTTCGGTTAATTTCCGTAAACTAGTTACATATACTTAACCGTACGCATATCAGCGATATTGGGTAACCGGATAAGTCATGGACAAGTTCTATATGCCATTATATTTTAAATAAGTTGTAATATCAGTAGGATATCAACTTTTATGCCCGTTGTGGTTTTAAAATAAAACTATGCCTCATAAGGGCATTATGGTAATTTCATACCATATAAAAGAAACTTGAATATAATTCAAGTTTATAATCATGAGTATTCTGGAAATATAGTTTATTTATGATATAATATCAGTAGGATATGAATTATATGTGTAATTTATCTTTTATGACTAAACTATGCACCGAAGGGGCATTTTGGTCATTTTAAACATAGTTTATAAATTATTTGGGATTCTGAGTTCATACCATATGCCTACTGTAAATATGTTTAAAATAAGTTTTAAAATCAGTAGGTAACAAGTCTTGGTCCAATAATATGGTTTGAAACCATACTATGCGCCGAAACAGGGCTTATGTCGTAAAATGACGTTTTATACGATGTTTAATGAAAACTGACGTTAAGTTCAGATTAAAATATCTTATATATGTTTATTTAATATAACATATCAGTAGGTAAAAGATTTACCTTTAAAAGATTTGATTAAAACGGTTTTATGAGCCACAAGGGCTAAAATCGTCATTTATCGACATAGTTTAAGGACTTGCTTGAAAACTCAGTTTATAACTTGGTTTAACATTCCAAATAATCCTACTTATAATATTATATCAGTAGAAAACTCATTTTCAAGTTCATTATCATTTAAAACCTTGTTTTATGCAAAGGCATTTGAGTAAAAAATGGCATAATTACGGAGCTTGCGCATAAACTTGGATTCTGATTATGATCATGTAATATAACCTCAGAGGGTTATTCTAATGAAACTTTAGATCAGTAGGTAACTAATCTAAATCGGGTCAGAATCGAAAGTCAAAGCAGAAGTCAAACTTCGCGACTTTCGGTTGCGAACCATCACTAGAACTGAAATTGACGAGCCGAACATGTTCTTACATGTTCTAATAATTATTACCAACTTGTTTAAGTGTCAAAACAGGTTTCATAACATATATAAGATCAATTTATGATTTTCCGAAAAATGGCATGTTTGACTCTTTAATATCATAACTTTGACCCGTCAATTGGTCTAGTAAATGTGATCTTCAGGAGGTGCCCTTTATAGGGATTAACACCTACCTTATTACGATCACTTAGCCATGTTCACTTCGAACAATGGCTGGACCATAATGGTCTTAACCGAAAGTCAAAGCGTTTTCCGTAAAATGCTTGACTTTTGGCTATAAAAGCCTATAAACGAAAATGCACAAGAAAGGAACACTTACCAGTGATTCCAAGGGTGCAAAAGAACTATGTTGGATGCTCCTTTCAGTTAGGAACTTTCAGAGGAGGGAGAAGAGTGTATGAATGAGAAAGGTGCAAGTTGAAATAGTGAACTTGAACACCTATTTATAGTTGGAGAACTCAAAGGAGGTGATGACAGGTGTTTAGGGGTGTAAGAGGAAGCTTACAAGTGTCTTAGTGGCATAGCTGTTTGGAAGACCATGGTTTCGAATTCATGGTTTTTGGAGCTTTGTTTGGCAGCCAAGCAAAACTTTCTGCAGCAGAGGCCTTCTCGCACCCCGCGAGAGACCCAGGCCTGGTCTCTCGCGGCCCGCGACCGCCCTATGGCTATTTTCAAATTTTGACACTTTAACCCCCTTAACTTAGTAAAGCTTCTAAAAACCTTCTAAAACACCTTTTGGCATATTTAGCCCTCCATAGCCGATACTTGGCATACCCAGGATTATACCCGGACATTGTTGAGCTCTCGGTTCGTTAAAAGGTCACTCAGAGGTATGAATTAACATGTTGACACTTTTAATCCCTCCATTATCCAATTTTCATATATTTACGGAATTGAACCATCTCGTCCAACAAATGGCACGTATGAGAGTTAGGACTTCGTAAATGATCACTCAGAGGCTTATTATAAGCATGTTGACTCCGATGTCACTCAGAGGCTGGGCATGTTGACATATCAGTCACTCAGTGGCCAAATTTTTACGCATGCTGACATATCAGTCACTCAGGGGCTAATGATTTAAGCATGTTGACATCAGACCGTCACTCAGCGGCTCAGTTTGAGCATGTTGACGCCTTTAGTCCTTATTGGTCTTTAATAGACTATATTTTAAAATACAACACGTGTCACTATACTATTGGACACGATTTTATAGGGTGTTACAGAAGTTGATGATATACTTCTGTTTAGAATCATCATACATGGTAGTAATAAGAAGATACTTGAATAATCTATAAGTCAGAGTACATGTTCATACTTGCCGAGGGATGGGTTTTGTATGATCTAGTGAAATAGATGTTACATTCATGTTAAATGATGTTAGAAATCATCATGTAAATATAATGTTTAAAATCTTTGGCTAAGTTTGAGGTTTGGGTAAATTCCATATATATGATGCATTGGGTTATTTCATAATGATGAAACCATCCCAAGTTCTTGTTTGATATTGATAGATTATGAAGTGGGTTTTGATAGTATTATGAAGTTGATGATATACTTCTATTTAGAATCATCACACATGGTAGTAATAAGAAGATACTTGAATAATCTATAAGTCCGAGTACATGTTCATACTTTCCATGGGATGGGTTTTGTATGATCTAGTGAAACAGATGTTACATTCATGTTAAATGATGTTTGAAATCATCATGTATATATGAATGTTTAATATCTTTGGCTGAGTTTGGGGTTTGGGTAAATTCCATATATATGATGCATTGGGTTGTTTCATAATGATGAAACGATCCCAAGTTCTTGTTTGATATTGATAAATTAGCATACAATGATTGAATTATGTTAATTTCATGTTAACAATTGCATGAACTTAGTTGAAAAATTTAGTTAGAATGGTGGACTAAAAATAACGCCTACCGAGTATTTGATGGAATGCCTAAACAAGATTGTTGAACTTAATTGTGCATTTGCTTATGTTAATAGGCAATTGACTTTTAAAAGTCAAACTGACCTATATTAGGATCAAATGATAATTTTGATATATAGTTCGTAAGGTGGAATAGTCGTAATAAATAATGATTAATCTAACGATTTTGTGAATGATAAATGGTAGTTTGACGTTTTACAAGCTAGGTGGAAACTTGGGAAGAAGCGGGTCAAACGAATCAAGCACGCGGGAAAGACATAATAGAATGTAAGGTAAGTAAAGCTTACATCTTTTAAGGTAGAACACCTACTTTTTGTATTGGTTAAGAACGAGATAATTTGGTATTGGAAATATGACGTTCCGACACGTAATGATACGGATCGGAACAAGTGAAAAAGGTGAGAGACCATATTTGAGGGTAAAAAAATGGTAAAATGATAATTCGGTCATGTGATAACGAATAAACAAAGAGTTTTGAAAAGTTACCCTACGGTGTAACCACAATGGGTAAAAAGGGTAAAATGGTAATCCGGTCACGAGTTGACGGATAAATAATAGTTTTTGAAAAAGACACATTATGGCGTAAGCCATTGATGTGCTAAAAGTGGTTTAATTAAATTAACTAAATTACTCTAATCTATACACTAAGTTTTAAATTTATAATCCTAGACTCTACCTAAACCTAAACCACACAACCGGCAAGTGTACCGGTCGATGCAGTACAACTAAAGTAAGTCCGAGTGTCGAACCCAAGGGACTCTCTAATTACGAATACTAGACTCGACTAACTTATCTAAGACTGACTCAACTATGTGTTTGTTGTTTGTAAGGGTTTTCTAAATATCCTAAACTTGCAATTTCATTAAATATTAACTAAATTAACTAAAGCTGACGGAGACACGAACTAATACCGATGACGAATTAAGATGATAGTAAACACACTACCTAGGCTAGAATCCTACACATGCTTGACACGTGCTATCGGTTATGGAACTGTTGTGGAACCGTGAACTTAATATGCTAAACTTAAAAGATAACCGAACAGGACCCTCGACCCTTCTCGAGAAGACACCTATGGAAACCTAATAAGCTGTTGAACTACCGATTTAGAGGATTCCCTCTCGGGTTATCCTAATATAATAATAAAGTACCATCTAGACAATCTATTTCATAGCGCGAAAGTCACAGGTAACTAGGGATGCTTGATTAGACACGATAAGCAAATAGTGAAAGGGCAACTAAGGTGATCTTCTCTCAAAGTATCTAACCCTAGCAATCTAGACCGACAACCTCTCACCTCTCAGCTATCAAGATTGGTAGAATACTTAACCCTATTCCAAACTTAACTACAGTTTCTACGATAAATTGGCTTATTAACTGCAAACTAATCACTAACACACAGTCCACGACCTAACTGGCATTCATTCATGGAAGACATCCACAAAAACGCAAATGAAACATGAGATAAGATTCAAACAAGATTAAATACGCACGAACATCTAAACATTAAAACCAAAGTCTTTTACTTTAATATTAAACCCACATAATAAATCCATAAAGCGATGAAATAAATGTCAAAACATGGTAATTATCTTAACCTAGGCAGTGATCAGGAGTTTAGCCAAGAATCATAATCAAGAATAAGAAACAAGTCACAAATAAATAACAAATCATGTTCAATGGTCTTACAAAAACACAAAGTAAATCGAGACCAAACACTAACTCGTTGCGAAACCGGGCTCGTATCTTCAACCGTGCAACTCCTTTGCCTTGAATCGACCCTCTCTTCTTGCCTACTGTTTGTGTCTCTGATGCCCCTTAAATCGTCTGTCCTGCCTCCTCCTTGATTTACGGCTCTCACCCTTTTTTCTCGTACGATATGCCTTTTATCGTAAATAGTGTGGTACATCCTCTTCTGATGTCGCCCTTTTTTTCATGTATCAATAATAAAATCCATTCACTTTGTATCATTATTGAAATCCAATACAAACTTCTTGAATGGACCCAACAGGTGATATGTGGAGAGTTGTTTAGGCCTGTTCCATGCGATACACAAGTGAAGAAATGGGCCGGCCTTATCTCAGGCATGATTAGGCCCAAGACAGAAATTAAATAACTCGGTCAACGTTTTCTTCATGGTCAACAGGGAATTAAGATTCCTTGTTTTGTGGTTGAGAATTAATTAACTTTCAACATCTTGTTACTTCTGGTCCCTCGCTTTTTAATACTATATCACAATGAATTTTCAACTTTCCATTTATTTCATTTCGAGTCCCTTAGCTTTATTCCAAACTCTCGTTCTTCGTTTAAGCTCGTTCAGTACTCATCGATGAAGTATCTTCAATATTTTTCTATTTTAGCTCCACATTTCATGAACTCCTGTAAAATACAAATTTAGTAAAACCAAACAAAACTGACTTAAATACCAATAAAATACATTAAAATACTATACAAATACATAAGATAAATAGTATGATTTACACCATATCAGCCATGATGGGTCAAACAAATTAAGAAATGATTTTTAAGTAATATGACCGTATGGTGTAAACCGAAATGGGCTACATGGATGAGATGGCAAATAAATACAATCTCACAATGATAAAATAGTCATTTAGGCCATACGGGTCAAATGGTAAAGTTATCACCATTTGACAATAATGACTAATAGTCGCTTGCCGAGTTTTTTTTGCTCATAGGAAAATTGTGTACGGCTTACATGGTTTTAATTAGCAATTAATATTGTAAGGTATTAAATCGGGTCAATGATATGACCCGAGCCAGGTATGTGTAATGGGTCAAACTCTCAATGAAGACTTAATGTCCGACAAGAGTAAATTGAGTCATGGTTGGGCTTTGAATTACCTAAAGTAAAGTATATCTAATAATTTGAAATTGGAGAACAGCATGTTCTTAAGAACACAATGATTTTAAATAGAACAATAATTATATGTGTTCATTTGGTTAAACTATGCTTTTAAAAGTCCTTTGTGGTAAAAAGGACTAAAGTTGAACAAAACGCCCTCGAATTACAAATCGTAAGGGTAGTTTACATATGAGTTTTATAACTTGAATAATCTTTCTGGTAAAAAAAGTAGTAGGCTTAAATCATTTTGGCCTAATGATACATAATGGGTCATTTTCGTAAAAGTGTCAAACTCTAAGGTAGAATGAGAATATAATGATTTCCTATCATAATCCATCATTGAAGTTGTGATGATAGATGAATAAAGATCATAAAGTGAGATTAAGAGATATGAATGGATGTGGATAAATTAAGCTTAAGTGCTTAAATCCGTAATGGGTCAAAATAAAAAATTCGCATAAACCAAGTAACGGTTGCGTAACTTATAAAAATCATGAATCCGTGTTAAGGATTTTGAGTCAATAATGTAGGGAAACGTTTTACGGACAATTAGAAACAAGTTTCCAATGAAACAGATGAGAATTGAACAAATTACGGTGCTGCAGCAGCCTGCCGTAAGCTACGGTGGCCTGCCGTAGCTTACGGCAGGCAGTTGCTGTTGAATGCAGAATCTCCATGTTGTAAGTTACGGCATAAAGTCGTAGCTTACGGCTGACTTTTTCACAAAATGTTTGTTTTACGCTTTTAGGTCTTCGGGTCTATTTTGTTACGTTATAGACTCTTTATAACTAACGTATTTCATAATTTATGAAATATATGTAAGATTTTAAGCACCGGAAGACGATCAAGCTCAACAAAGAACAGAACACGATCAAAGTTCAAGCTTCCGCATTATGATTAGTCAACTACGAAACTTTCAACAATAACATGTTGAAATGTTTTAATTTATGAAACTCGAAATTTTGTATAGACGTCTATTTGCATTATTTAAATGCGGATTTTTTTTATAGAATTTCAATAAATTAAGCAAGGGTATTACATATTATACCATAAAACATATTATAAAAACAAACACATGATGTAATGATTACAATCAAACCTCACGACGTGATAACTTGTGGGTCAACCCCCAAGGTTGACCAATGACAATGATACGGATTTCCATCATCCCAAAAATGAAGATGAATGAGTTTTTCATTTCTATAGACCTACTACTGTTGGCTTGAAAAGTTAAATGATTGCATAATGATAAATGTTCATCATCTTAACTTGTTTAAGATAAAAATCACGTGTTTAAGTTGAATTGTATTTTGATAAAAAGATACGTTTATGTTTTTGTACAACTGCTACATGTTTCATCCTAAAACGATAAAATTGAAAAGGGACTATGAATCTTACCTTGTGTTTTGTTGATGTTCCTGAGTGTGTTAAACGATTAATGATTGACCCTAGCATAATTAAAGCAGTGATTTAGGGTCGAAATATGTTACAATAATGATATTAGGTTAGAATGGTTGAAAGAATTAAGGATGGGCTGATAGATTACTTGACTTTGGAAAAATAATTTCTTAACAGCTTTTTGTGTTGATCCTTAATTACGTTTTACAAATAGTAAACATTATTGAAAAATTATGAAAATTTCCGTCAACTAAATTTATGTCTTCTTAACAATTTTCATTTAGTAAAGGCATATATGGCTATTGAAAAACAAACACCTGTTATAATTGAGGTTTGATGTGTAAGTTTTTTTAGTTTACATTTTCCTTGTCATAGACTTTGTGTTTGACATTGACTTTGACTTTCGGTTGGTAGACGCTTACATACAGGGTAGGACACCATTCCACTTCAGATGACTTAACCAAGTATCGTGCGGTTGATGAAATTGAATGGTGGAGACATGACTTAAAACCCTGTCAAGACATGATCAACAACCCATTTTGAAATGAACGGATAACTGTTTTTTTTTTTTTGAAAACTTTAAAGGTCAATTATATACCAAAGTAACAAATTACAAACAAGTGGCAGGTAAACGGGCAACAAGCTGCGCCGCAACCCCCTTTTGAATTGCAAAACCAATCCTACTAAAGACGAAACGGCCCTTAAAGGTTGAAAGATTACTATTCACAACATGTTGGACCCTGTTTAGAAATTCCACAGCCTCTGGGGCTAGGGACCCAAATGTATCAAAAGCGAATGGGATAAACACGTGTTGATTCTCTAAACAAGCCTTCTCGTGTTTAGCGACCTTGCCTGATTCCGCCTTTAACGCAGCCTGGCCAGCAACAAACCCATTATCCCTGAGTCCAACAAGAGGGACACTCCTGTAAGGTCCACACAAGCGTGTTTTCCCCTAGCCCACCCAAACACAAGAATATCAGCTGGCCGAAGAGTAGACCTCCCGTCGAGCGGATCCGTCAGAAAGTTCACCGGAGCCTCCTTTTTCGCTGAAATCCCTGCCCGCTTTAGAACATCATAGAGAATATCCCTTACCAAATCATGTCGGTATTTAAAACCAGGTAACTCCTTACAATGGACCGAATGTTCGCCGAAAGTATCTAAACAAGCCTTGCGACAAACTGGGCAGGGCTCATCAACCGGAAACAGAGGGATCATTAGCCGGTACTTAAGAATTGCCCGGTATTCCATTGCTGACATGTGTTGGCCTAGTCCTTCAATGAGGATAACTGTCAGAAAATCCTAAGAATGAGGTGCCCGGAGACAATCAAACACAGCTTTCTGACGAGGGGATAGACTAAACTTCTCTCCCAAACACTGGACAGTTCTACGAGTGCTTCTATCAAGAACAAATGTTCACACATTTTTAAGAAAAA
>CAMTDV010000589.1:0-16080 GCA_947069175.1 Scalesia atractyloides | reverse complement strand
TTCGCAGGGAAACAAAAATTTTTTTGCTAAAAAATTTTTCTGAATTAATCACTTTTCCTTTTTAGAGACAATTAAAACTATAATACTTCAAATTTAATCAAACGAAAGTTCAGCACAATTTTTTATATTTTAAATATTACCAAAAAACCTTTTTTTAAAGGGAAAAAATTTTAAATTGAAAATGAGAAAAAATTTTTCTACAAAATTGAGATTTTCTCTTTGGGGGCCTTAATTGATTCTAAATGTAATGTGATATACAAGATGCGTTTTTTCTGCCATTTAAAAGGTTAAAATGTAAAAAAGGTTGAAGTAAATCTAGATTTGCATTTTTATTTATCTAATGCAAGAATGGATAAAAGGTTTTTTTTTTGACTCATTAAATACAAATTGAGGGAGTGGGGGAAAGTATGAAGTGAAAAGAGATGAAGAAGGGGGAAAGGAAAAATGAATGTACACAAAGAAGAGCAAACAAGGCATCACTACAATATCATAAAAAAAAACAAAAGGGGGGTTGAAATTTCAGATTTTTGGGGGTTCAACTGTTTTTGTATCTTATCCATGAGATGCTAAAAAGTAAAAAGGGATCATTAATAAATTTTTTGATCACAATATGAGCAAAACATTTTGATAAAATGAAAAAAAGGGGGGAAACATGAAAAGGGGAAAAAAACAAAAAAACAAAATAATATTACAATAATAGGAATAATGAAAAATTATGTAATTTTTTAACCCCTTAAGAAGGAACCAACATACGTTGAAGGGGAGTAAAACAAAAAAATCAACTGAAATGAGGTTTTCATAAATGATTTTATCTAAACATCACATAACTTTCAGAATGTACTTTTTATTGAAGAAAAATTTCCAAAGTTCAGCGAAAGCTTAAGTTTAAAAAAAAAAATAGTTTCTCGAATAATTGGCTTGTAAGGTGAACATTAGAAAATTAAAAAAATTATTTTGTATCTTGAACATGAAGTATTGAAAATCTTTGGGAAAACTTTTTTTTTCACAAGATTTTTCAATTTGGGGCTTTACAGTAATCTTTCTGCATTACATAAATTTAAAAATTTCAACGATTCTTTCAACGATTTTTATCGAATTTTGATGATTTAAAGTAGATTTTTTAAAAACACTTGCGCAAAATTTTTGAAAAAACGAAAAGTCATCGGCGTCAATTTTGCGTGTAAAACAAAGAAGCTGAAGATTTTTTCGTAGATTGGACACCGTTTGTATAATTCCCCTTTTTTTTTCCCCCGAAATCAACGTGTCAAAAGCGAGTTGAGCTCTCACAACTCCAAATTTTTGGTTTCCAACTTGATGCTGACCACGGGGCTAAAAAACGTGAAGAAGTTGAGTCCTGTGAGAGGAATCTACGATGTAAAAAACATCATGAAAGGTGGGAAAAATTTAAAATTTTGGTGACCATTTGGGTAAACGCAACAGCTATAAAAGTAAAACATTTTATAAAATATATTCTGATTCGTGCGAGCGATATTTTGGTCACGTCCGGGCGAGTTCACCCGAAACACTTTTTTGGAGGGTTAGACAAAGGCATTTAGGCCAAGAAAAAAAAAAAAATCTTTAAAAAAGAATTTTTAAAATTTTTAATTTATTATCCTTTTTTTTCAAAAACGTGGTAAAAATTGGGGAAAAAAGCAATTTTTAGGTTCCCCGTTATACGGTAAAAAAACTGCCCGAGTTGAAAAAAGCTTCTTGGTCCAGATTGGCCACGTTACCCCCGATTGGGAAATTTTTTACAAGACTTACCTTTTGAAAAATTTTTAAAAAATTATTACATTTTAGCCTAAAAAATTTTTGACAGTTTTCCCCCAAAACCCACAACCCCCCAGATCATTACCCACATAGAACTTTTTTCTCTACCGATGTTACGGGGTTTAGTAAAATATCCAATTTTTAAAAGGTATATCTAAAAACCATGTAGATATAGATTTCTTTTTTAAGCCATTTTACGAAAAAAATTTTTAATTTTTTTTGGCATAGATTTATAACATTCTTTAAAGTCAGAAATTTTTAAGTTGAAAAAGTGGCAGATTTTGGAGCATGAAGCCCAAAGGGGGAAAATTTTCCACAATTTGAACTTTTATCAATAGCATTTGGGGAAAAAAAAAAAAGTTTGAAGTTTCTTATTGTTTGGTACGCCTTTATTTGGGGTCGAAGCTGCGTCTTTCCCGTTGACTTCAATGGTAAAAAAGGGGTGTTTCTCGTCTAATATGACTTGTATACCCCAATTTTTGAACCAAGCCACCCAAAAAGGCAAAAACAAAATTACATGAAATTTCCCCAAAAATTAGAAAAAAATTAGAACGCTTTTTCCCCCTCTTCGCCTTTTTGCATAACCCCAAACAAAAATCATTCCGGCAAATTTTTTCTTAACTCAAAAATACTAAATAAAGGCCAAAAAAGGCTGAAAGGAAAAAAAGGGGTTCTAACTTTTTCTATTTTTTGTGAATATTTTTATGACACCATATTTTAAATCCAATTTCAACCTCAAAAAACCCCCAATGCAATTAATGCTCCGATCTTGCGAGATCAAGCATACCATTACGCGATGAATAAAACGGGGCCTCCCAAAAAGGCTGTTTTTTCGCCCATTTTTTTCCGAAAAAAGGGGGCCTCCTCCCCGGCGGTTTTTTTGTGGCAAAAACGCTTTTTCCCCCCCTTTTTTCTTTCCCCTCTCGCCCCCGTTAAATTTTTTCCGGTGCCCTCCCCCGGGAAAAAAAATTGGGCTGCCCGTCGCGCCTTTCACGGGCAAAAAAACCGCAACTCCTCCATTATTATGACGAAAAAATAACAAATTTTGATTCATCATTTTATAATTTTCAGAAAAAATAATATGAGTGTTCTTACATCTTAGTAATTAACCAAAAAACAAAAATATATTGCTATATACTGAAATTCCTTGTGCAATTTACAGGGCATATACGCAAATTTTAATCAGTTTGTTCTTTGAAAACCAAACGACCATAAGTGAAAGAGCTTTTCTTACTTATCAACTATGTATTCTTTCTTTTTCTTAATTTGTGATACTATCAAAAATTTAAAGTAATTTTTATAACTTATCCTTCAGACAATTAATTATTCTATTATTTGCATTCTGAATTTGTAAGTTTAAAACCCAATATAAATTACAAAAACAGTAAGGCAAGTCTTATGAAAAATAAATGTTTCTTTGACTATTGTCTGCTGCATATAATAGCTTGAAATTTTCCTCTTTGGTAAATTGCAAATCTTAAATCGTTATTATTGCTAAATTTCCATTATGTTGGGTGGACCCTTTTGAATGAAAAAACGAGGCGGTCCAAGCTATTATTCTTTCATTATACAAGTGACAAACCAAGGTAATTAGTAGTAATAAACTACATTGAAAACAATTTATTTCTAAACAATTTCTTCTTGATTTACATTATTTCTTTTTTTGATTCTTCCATTCGAAATGTCATCATTTTCAACCATCAAGATGATGCAGAATGCATTCAACCTGCGCTTCTGCTTCTGCCGGAGATATCCGATCGATGAATATTCCCGGATTAGTTATACAATGCACGAAGCAAAAAAGTTTTGTCGCTGTGACCAAATGGAGAAACACGCTAACCCTAGTCCGAGATCTAAATCTAAGGACACAACTTTTTCCTGAGGAAGTGACCATAAACTATTGAAATTTTTTGACGAGATGAGGTTGCCATCAAACCACCCGGTTAAGCTGCCGTTTGGTGTTAACGGGCCTGTCACATCGCAATTCTGGCTTGCGACATGAAAAAAGGTTCAATACCATGACTCCAGGTCATATTTGTTCGCATTAATTGAGCCAGGCGTCCGGAGTAGGCATGGGTACCCCGCCGATGGCGCTTTCGGGGAATACGAATGCTGGTCCTTGATAGGGTAATTCAAAAAAATTTTGCTTTAATCTTGTAATGACAATTATGAAAAATTGCATAAAAGATGATTTTTTTTCATTTTTTTTCAAACTTGTGCACACAAGATTGCGATTAATATTCTTCGCCATTACACATATCCGTTTTTGTTTAAATTACTTTATCATGATTACATAATAACCCAAGAACCAACAAAATTTACATTAATTCAATTTCTGTGGGTTTGTCCCTGTTTAAACTGATTTTTCAACCATCCAATTCTCTAACCCATACTCAAAATCACGTTGAAAAAATTTGTCATAAAAGATATATCTCTTCTTTAATTTCAATTATTTCGATAAATTTGTAAATGATGTTGGGAATACGCTATCTTCCACACTCGCGTGTCATCAACACGAGAGCGCCATTTTCTTTCCGCTAAGTAAGGCTTTTATCGACTTGCTAGATGGAATTCCATTGACAATTGAAATTTGAATTGAATCACATGAATTATGATTGAGGTTTTGTAGAATTTTCCCTGTATTTTTATCGAAATGATCAAATGATTTTATCTTTTGTTTCGTTCGTTTTTTGTGGTAATTTGAAGCTACTGTTCAAACAATTTGATTTACAACTAATTCTCAACAACAACTCATTTATCTCTATATGGTAATAACACTTCATTCATATTTTCCTTGTTTAATTAGATGAAAATAACAATAAGTAATGAAGTATGTTTCTGTTTTGCATATTTTCTAATAAAATTTGAAGAAAAATAAAAAATTTATATTTAATAAAAAGTTTTGTTTGATTTCCTTTTGAAAATTTTTTTTAGCTTGAAACTGAATAAATAGAATCTTTTAATCATCTCTCTTATTTTTTCAGAGAAAAGCAGTGCTTTCACTAAAAAAGCAGTAAAAAAAGTTTTATTTTTGATCGAATCGAGTCAAAAACATCACTCGACAGTTTTTTTGCGCTTGTGGAATGAATGGGGTCCCGACGAAATTATTGAGGTATTCCCTCCTTAGTGATTTATAGTGCATTAAAAATTCTCAAAGTGTAATCCTAATGTTCTCATCTTGAAACAAACGACTTTAGGCGGAAGAACTTTACTCTTGGTGAAAGCAATGAAAAGGGTAAAATTGGGAAAAATTGGAAAACAAGGTGCTTCTTGACGCAATACCAAAAGAGAAGTGCCATTACATCGGGTTATTCTGTTTTTGGTTCATTCAAGATTTTTAAAAGCGAACGGCGAATTGAGGTGATATTCAGGGACCCCCATTCCCTTGTGGGTTCTTTAATGAGAGAGTTTGACGATTTTTTGATGTATTTAAATCAATATATAATAATAAAATTATGAAATTTAAATCAATATCTTATTTGAAACAATGTCAACTATTTGCTTTTCCTTCTTTTTCAATAATGATTGTTCGAAATTTCCATTTAATTAAAAATGTAAAAAAATTTGGTTTTAAATTTTTTTCTCAAATTTTTGTTTCTTCCCCAAAGGGCTGAGCTTTCCACACGTAAAAAGTTTGTGCTGGAAGCCGCCAAAATTTACTATCAAGAACAAATTAAATTTGCATTTAGCAAATTGGCAAAATTTCTATGGACGAACTTTTATTTTCTGAAAACACCAAAAAAACTGAACTGAACTAACTCATTGCACATCAGGCTGTTTAAACGTTATGTTCATTCAATAAAGATTTTAACAATTTAATATCAAAAACACCGATATTTAACGATAGTTCTTTTTCTGTAAAAAGTTAAAATTGTTGATTTTTTTTGAACACAAACACAATGGTTCATGAAAATGAAGAATGGTTTGCGAAATGCTAAATTTGAATGGAAAAAAGTTAAAATTAATAAAAAGTTATCAGATTCATTCAACTTAAGTATAATCAAAGTACAATTTTTTTTTTGGTCCAAATTTTCCCAGTTATCATTCCAACACTTTTTGCCTTCAACAATCAAATTGTTTTTGAAAGTGGGCCAGATAATGATGATGAATAAAACCACTATTCTTCTATGAGTACATTTTTGGAACTTTTTTTTCCCTTTTTAAAGTTGCCATTTTCGTATGAAAAAAAGAAGACACAAGTCAAAGAAAAAGAAAAAAAGAAAACAAAAACAGGAAACCGGAAAACCCAATGGCCTTGATGGCTATTAAAGATTTTTATAAATTTTGGATAACAAGAGTGAAGGTGAAAGAGGGGGAAAAAAAATAATGGGATAAAAAAGGCATTTTTTTGGGGTGACTGTCTGTAAAAGGAAAGGTTCACATTGAAATATACCTTGAGCCCCTTAACAGGGAACTTTAACTTAATTGAATTTCATTGAACAAAACATCTCACCTAATAAATATAATGTTATTTTTAATCTTTTTGGATACAATGTTAATACAGAAGTTGAAATGAGAGAAGAAGGAAAAAGAAGGATGAAAATGTTTATACATTTTCAACTGTAACACAAAGGTCCGCATTCCCAGAGGCATTTTGTATTCTTGACAAATGTCACAGCTAGAGAGAGAAACAAAGAGACAGAAAAGTGACAAAGAATGGGCCAATGTGAAAAAGGTCCAGTGGAAAACAATAGAAGAAGGTAGAAACGAACAAAAAATTAATTTTTGGTCACTTTCAAGTTTACTTGAAAAAGTTGCAACCTTTAGGAACCAAGCAAAAGTAAAACAAAAAGATTGATTTTATCTTGATCCAGATAAACGAAGTTTCCCTTTGTTGCTGCAATTTCTTAGATGATACTTACAAAAGAGTTGCCTTGAACGTTGCTACTAAAAAACAAGTCTGCTCTGAATTGCGTTTGATACGGATTCCAAATTTCGGTGTCTTTTTATAACTAAAAGGCGAACTTGAAAAAGTCCTTTTCAATTTTATAGGTAAATGTTTGCTCAATTTTGCGTGATATTTAGCTCACTTTCTTTCATTAATTTTCATTGCTTATTCGTGATTCCTTTTTTATCTTTCCTTTTTTATAAACAAATCTATCGTCAATTTTGTCAAAAATAAAGTCCATCTTTGTTTTTTTCTTCATCTTTTATTCCATTCACAATCACAATTTGTTTTGAACATTTTTTGAGAAAACTTATCTCAACTTGTGGATTACAGTTTGTCCTCATCCCATTGCACCTTAGATTAAAGAACTGGAAATGTTTCAAATTCTGTGGTGTTACATGATTCAAACTTTTCTGTTGCTCAGAGCCTTTATAATTCTGACTCGATTGGCTGTCCCAAAATCAACATTTCATTTTATTTTAGATGAGCTTTCAGATCAAGTTGAACCGATCAAATTCTGATTTACATGAATTTATCTTTGTAAATGTATGATAAGTTTACCATAAACACATGTTTGTATCAGTCTTCGGTTAAGAAGTTTCTATAAAATTCAGTTTATTATGATAATTTTGCAATGTGATAAAAAGATTTCAAAGTTATTAGTAAACGATCGGTTTGCTTATAAAAACTATGCAACTTATGAACAGAGAATGTTTATACTTATAAAACGAGTTTATTGTGGATATTATGCATAAGCTCGTGCAACTCATCAAATCTTCATCTTGCGAGAATCGCAGGAACAACAAAAATTATCAATGAATAGTTCGATCCAGTATATCGACAAATTATTGTTCAAAAGTCTTGTTTTTATAATACATTAGAAATTGATTGAACTGACAATTCAAATATTCAGACCCAATATTCACATCCAAAATGCATTCCTGCAATTTTATAATACTGATTCCTTCAAAAAATATAACTGATTAAAGGTAAAAATATGTAAAAAACAAATCATCTAGTGCAATTAGTGAACACAACAAACGCAGCTTTCCCAACAAGAAGGTTCTGAACTCGGTGCGTTCAACAAAAATTAAAACTATTAATTTCATCAAAATGTACAAATTTTCAAATCAAAGTGAAGAAAACATGATTAAAAGGTATAAAGAGGTTTAAAGGTAAAGGTACAGATAAAGGTATCTGATAAAGGGTAATAAATAGTGGCAAAAAAAAAGTTATTGAATTGCAAACTTGTTGAAACTTTTAGAAGTGTGCTGAATTTGAAAGGTGATGACTTAAGTTAGATTTTCTTTCGTTGTGCGTGCCTATGATTAACTTAACAACACGCTCTGTTTTACACAAGTACATTAACAAAGTATTAAATACATTTAGCTGTTTCCTTTCGATGCATCTTGTACTGATGGCATTAATTATTCATGCTAGAAAAAGAAGATATCATTTCAGTTAAGATCCTCAAGACGTTCGTTTGACTTGAGGAAGCTTGGCTACTATATTATCTGGCCGGTTTTTTGTTTAGTTCATACAATCTGATAAATGAAATAACGATTAATTATCATTCTAATATGATGAACAGGTTAGCAATGAAACTGTTCTTCTAAGGCTATTTTGAGAGATGATTCACGCTGGTCCAGGTGAAACTGCCATTGCAATCAGTGAAATAAAACAAAAGGTTGCAAGACCGCGAAAGAATTTTATAGTGCGTTCAAAATCATGAATGCAACTCGAATATTATTTTCAAGATTAAAAACATTTGCCTAGTTTGCCTTTCATACACATAAACTCATATCGAGTCAATCAGTTCATTTAATAGCTAGCATGTCAAATTCATGGTAATCTGTTTTTGTTTCCAATCGTATAATAATTGATAGATTTCATCTTGGACCTTTTGTTCAGTTGTTTTTTCTGGCTACTTTCCAGCGTCAAAAACACAGCTTACTCATTCCCGCAGTAGAATAACAATATTTATTATTCCCTGTTGCACATTGCAAGTTTTATATTAAATAATTTGTCTTGTTTTTGTTTTCAATGTTCTTCCTCTTGGCTACTTTACAAGTTTTTAAACTGAACTACTTTTTTTACAAAACTGCTTTTATTCAACTTTTCCCTTCATTTTCATCATTAAAATCATCAACACTTTTTATTATCTTTTTTCTCATTTTCTTTGTAAGCTTTTCCACTGGTAATATCGCAGTTTGCAAGTACAAAGTTTGTAATTTTCATTATACATTTATTAGTAACTGATAGTCTTCCAACTTTGCTCATAAATGTTGACGTTTTGGTGTCCATTTCGTTAATTTTTTTTCTCTCCAATTTTCTTCTTATTCCTAATGAAATATTGAAAGTACTCACTTCAATTCACACAGAATATTTATAGTAGTTTCAATTTATTCTCACTTATTACGTAATATTTCATCATCAAATCAAACAAATTGGTCACATTGCAAAATGAATTTCCCTTTCCTGAACTTAATTAAAATACTATTTAATGAACAATTATTTCAACTCATGACATCGTTACAAGTTTGAATCGAATTGTTTACTCTTATGTATAGATAAATTTGGGTTGGATGAGCTCTTCATCAATTGGTTTTCTTGTAAAAGAATCAATATATCATTCAAACAAGTTGTTGGTTTCTATGAAACATGATTTTCTCTTCAAGATGATGATTCACACTCATTTATTATTCACTGAATTCAACTATTCCAATAGATTGTAATCTTGAATCGTTTTGTTTCTTATTATTATTTGTTTATTCTTTGGCTCTTCAATTTTGCAAATCAAATTATTTATGAACTGATTCGTGAAATGAATCATTGCCTTGGATAATTAATTAGATTTTTCATTCTAAATTTGCTTCCGCTTTCATTTGAAATCGTTAATGATGAACTCTAATCTATCAGCATTAACCTGCAAATACTAAAATTAAGATAATACAGTATCGTCGAAAAAAAAACCCAGAGTTAGACTTTTCGATGCTGTCGAGTATTAAACAATTATAACTTCCGTTATTTTTAGGAACAATAATTCAATATTTCATCAATCGATTTGGTTTCTAAAAAGTTAAATATTGTCCTATTTGTGTTTTATGGGACAGTCCTAAATCTGAATACGCTCTCTAAATTAGAAAGGTTAAAATTTTAGGATTTTTGCAGAAGGCAAAATTTGAGAAAAATCAATTTTATTGTCACTTTTTACAATCAATAGTGCTCGTTATTCACGAAATAATGAGAAAATCATTAGCAAGTTTTGAAAATCGAAGAAAATCAGGCCAAAATGGACGCTCGGTCAAGAACGCCATCTATTGTTCAACTAAAATTTTTATGATTTTCATTTTCTAAGGTTTTGCAATCAAAAATTCAGCAAAAAGTCAATTTTCGTCTTAAATTTTGAATTTTTTTGCCTTCAATGAATCTGGTGGTTCATTTTTTAACTCAAAATCTGATTATTTCAATCTAAAACAAACTCAAAATCTTTTCATAGATTTTAGAGTCTTTTAACCTAAATCAGTCCTAATTCGTAATTACTTGTGAAAATTGTTATAAAAGAAATTCGAATGATATTTCCAATCATTAGACGTCAAAATAAAAAGGTAACCATGGTTTGATTGCGTAGATCAAAGAAATATTAAACTTTGAATTCATCAGACACTGACAGTTTTTTGACCGATACTGTATAAAGTGAAGTAAACTTCTTTTGATTCTTTTATTCCATTGACTCATTTCATTACTGCACTTCAATTTTTTCAGGTAGCATTATCCAGGATTCCCTTTAAATTCGACATCAATCATATCCAAAACTTTCGAGCTCATTCAAGAATAGTGCGAAAAGCATACCACATTACATTTTTAAAATCACGTAAAAAACACAAATTCTTGATCGGCCACAGATCAAATTTTTAGACTCTTCACACAAATTTTTAAGAACAGTTCTCTAATTGAACTAATCATTAAAAACATTCTAATGAAATCTGAATCAATTTGATTTTTGCTTGTTCTCAAATGTTCTAAGTACTTCAATGGGGATTGCTTTTGTCATGATCATTTATAACTTATCCCTGTTGACAATTTGCTCATTGGTCCACTTTTTTAATTAAATGTTTTGCTATTTTTTTCTCGTTGATTGAATTTCTGATTAGTTGACTGCAAAAATGTAACAATAGTTGACGGAATGAGATTAATTGATAACTTCAGCAAACCAAGAGAATAGATTTTTTTGTTCTATCTCATGATATCTCATTGAAATTACCACAATGCTGACAAAAATTATCCACGGTGATAATAATTTTGTGTTCACATGAAACCTTCACTCTCATATTTCGACTTAACCCAGAAAAGTTAAAAAGAGTTGACTTAACTCGTTAGGCAATCCCTGACAGGATAATGGTTGATCAAAACACAAGAAAATGATTTTGATCATTAATATCAGCCAGATAATAATTGTTTAATTGCTATTTGTTTGAAAAGTTTGATTAGCAAGAAAAAATCGATTGAACTTTTGAATTTTGCACAGTGCCGTCGATTGCTTGGAAATGATTTCAATATTTTACAAAAAAAGATTATGCAAAATTCATTTGCCGAACTGAAATGAAATGCTTAAAATAGAAAGAAATAATTACTGCTTTAGTCCAAGTTGAATCAAAAGTTACTTGACATAAAAATTGCAATTGAATGAATGGCGTGAATGAGGAAAACCTTGAGAAGTAATTTTAGTCAGCAAAAAATGTCAATATCATGAGTTTGTTTTATTTTGAATCGCAACATTTCTTGTTATTGATACTTTCCCTTTTCTCGATCAAATCAATTTGATAAACTAAATCAGTTCAAGAGAATTGATTCAATCAGAATAATTGGTAAAATACTTTGGTTATATTGTTTGAGAGAAAAGACTTAGATATGGGAAAGATGAAAATGTTGATCACTTTTGAATGCAAAGAAATTCAATAAATAACATGTAAAAACATTTTCCCTTCCTTCCTATCAAGTTGATGAATCTTTTGGTTGAATTTTGTCATGAAATTTTTCAAATCTCTATTTTCACTGTTGAGTTTAAAATATTGTTAACCATTTTTCAATCGTAAATGAGCCGATGATGAATCGTGGACTTGATTGACTCTAACAATTTTATTTTCATCTTACTCTTGTCTATATGTAATCTATATTGGTACAAAGAAAAAAAATATTTCTAATTCAATTCAAGTTTTGATTCTAAAATTTGTCAAACTAATGAAATTTGCAGCACCTTGTAACGAATTGGTTTTCAGTAAACAGATGATCTGTAACTGGAAAATTTTGGTTAACTCTTTTCTTATTGTTCATTTACTGATGGATCTCAATGTTTCCACTGAAATTGTTCAATCAATATAACAAGATAGATAACATGCCGAGTCCATCATAAAATGGAAAGCTGGTCAGTGTGAAGAATCTCCAAAATCAGAAGAAAAAATTGAAGAGAAAAAAAAGTTTGTCAAGTAATATTATAAGTTATAACAAAGTGTGAGTATTTTTTATATTATTTGAAAAGAAAATATTTTCATTTTTTTATCGAAAAGAGAAAAAAAGAAAATCAAAGGAAAAAAATGAGTGATCCGAACAGAAATTGAGTTGGAATGAAACGAAAGAAAATATTTTTCAGTAAAAAAGTAAATAAGCAAAAGTATCATAACGAATTTATATATATTTTCCTATTTTCATTTTGCTTAACTTGAACATCAGGCTTTGAATTTATCCATTTTTATCTTTTCTAATTTACTTGAAAAAAAGGAAAACTAATTTTGATCATTTTTTCTCTTATCTTGACTCCATATTTTTTGTAACACTTTTTGAATTTAAGAGCTAAACATTGGCGAATAGTGCAAATCTGAATTTTCTTCAATTCGTTTTGATCAAATGCTTTTGCGATTGTTTACAAATTATTGAATTGTATGAATTCCAACTTGACTTGTAAAAGTGGTTTCATTGATCAATGAAAATAATTGATCTTCAGAAAAGATTCAAGTTCAGTAAACTTGACTTCAAATTCAGCAGAAAAAAAGTTTTGTGAAAACTGCTGTCATGAGGAATTGCAGATTCATTTGTATTAATTCACTTTTGCAAGCTATTAAGGGGGTTTCTAATTTTGTCCAGCATAGAGATGAACTTTATCTTTTGCAGGTTTGCTGAACAATCCTAAATTTCAGCGAGTATCAAATTGCTTGATGAACTGAGCATTGGGTAGAAAACTTTTCTCAACTCATTAAAAGGACATCATTTTTCCAGGTAATTTTATTTCGTTGATTAAATGTTTTCTTTTTCACTCAAACAATGTTTATCTGTTAATGAATTTTTCTCGGCTGTTTATTTTTGTTGTTAATGTTAGAGTGTAAATTAGTCTATCAAGTAAGACCATTACCTAATCCCAAATGATTAAACTTGTATTTCAAATAATGAACAAAACATGGCTTTAAGTTACAGGAAATTTTTCACTTTTTGTCTTTGAATCAAGGTTAATCATAATATTGATTTAATAAAATTAGCTAAATATATTGCTAATTATTGTTAAAGTTGAGTTATTTCATGGTGTCACCTTATGTCTAACCTTTTCAACTCTTTTCGCCATCATTATCATCTCACTTTCTTCATCCAATTACAGTTTGCACCTTAATGACGATTTGATTAAAGTAAATGAAAAATAATGGTTGGAGGTTAGATGAAGGTAATGCAAAAAAAAACATTAAAATGTTGAAAGAGAAAAGAAAGTTGAGTATCAAGGATTTTTGATTTTGTTTTTGCAACTGTTTGAAACCATCAAAAGAAGATGTTACAAGTAATTTCGAGTGGAAAGGGTTCGAAGCAGTAATTTTCAGAGTGAATAAATGTTAGGTTGCACAATAAAGTATATCCAATTCATAATATGCTTAACTAATACCGGTTGATATGGATATGAATTGTTTCGTGGTGGTGTATGACCCACATAAACGAGGCTTATTGTTAAAACGATTGTGGAAAAAATGATAATGTCAAAATCAAATTTGTTATATGATAATAAATTAGCAATTCTTGATCACTTTAAAATAACCATTTGATTTCACAGCTCGGTCTTTTTATCAAAATGTGTGGGAAAATGCAATCGAATAAATAACAAAAAAACATGTAAAAAATGGCCTACTCTCAGAATTTTTTTTAAACAGGTTTTTCTGATGCAGATTTCTATGCTCTGGTTCTATCAACCCATATTAAAACAGATTCAACGTTAATTCTATGTAGTTCATCAGAATATTATTTCAAGTGGTGGCCTTATGAGCGACTGTGAATATGTTGTTCCATCAGAGTTCCAGTGACAATTGACGTAAATTATCCTGCTAAAATATTCCAGACATACTTCTAACTTTCAAAAAGTGGTCTTTGTTAATCTGAAGAAACGCTGAGAAAAAATCAAAGTAAATTGTTCATTTTCATGAACCAGAAATCTATCAACCTCATCGATGTATCTAGAGTGATCATCGAACTTCTAATACTGTATCCTATCCACCCGTTTTCCATATCCATTGGTTATAACAAATTTTGAATATGTCGCTGAGGCTCTAGGTTGGGCACCAGCTGAACATTTTCAAAGCTCTTCCGGCTTACTTAGATCGTGCAGCCCTGAGAAGTATACCTTCACCTCAATGCAAATGCTACCCGAAAATAAGCCTGCAACATACTAGATCTGAAGGCAACAATGATTTCATATTTATGTCCGCGGATTATAGGCTTATTTAAGTCAGCAAATTCAGCAGGCTAGACAACTAACATGGCAGCTATCAAATAATTTCATTTACGAGATTCAAGAACTATGGTTTATGGATAGATTCTTTGATAATTTTACAAAAAAAGAAGCACTTAAAATTTTCCTAAAACCACACTTCCTAACCTAACCTAAGCTAACCCTCTCTATGCTTCAAGATCATACAAATATTTTTTTTTGGCAATCCATGCTAAGAAAACGGCAAATTACTTATTTGAGAATCAAAAGCACTTTAGATTGGACAATTACTGGTGAAAATTTGCCAAAAAAATCGGAAAAGATTGGACTCTTTGAACCTTCAGTCTCAAGCCTCAATACAAGTCCATATTGAACTCTTGGGTTCCTTTCAAAACCCTACATACCGATACCTTCCATTTACTTAGTAGCTATTTTCTAGTTCATTATTCATTGTATACAGCTTATTGTACTATTATATTGTATTTTATATTGTATTTTTTTATTGTAAACCTTAGGAATTAAAAAGTGTTCAGTGCTACAACTTCAGTGTTTCCGGTTCAAGATTCTTTCAGTTGGAGGTTCCACCGAGATACTGAAGTATCGTCATTTTCCTGATCTTGCTGTCCCTCCAGTTGATTCTCCTGCTGTTCAAGAACTCTTGCCAGTTTTACCTGTTTGACATCTTCTCGTCAAGTTTTGCTCTACACGGTGAAAACCCACGTAATTAGTAATTTTATCGGCACGTTTAGTTGAATCTCTATGAAATAATTGTATCATTTTCAAGCTTTGTTTTCAAGAAATATTTACTATATAGACATCCTATAGAAACATTTCGGAGTGCGAGGGCGTGTCAAAATTAGGAATAACTCAACTTTGAGCAGAAAACCAATTTTACCGTTAACGTTTGTGATAGGATGGTTAACAATATTTATCACAGGCTCATTATTCTTTAATTTAACCTGAAAGATAAAAAGAGGTTAATTGGGTTAATTGATCGATGCTGTTATTTGATAACCCTTTAAGATTGAAGTGAATTCATTAATAAAATAAGGTTTAAAATATTTGCGCATACTACATCCAGAGTAATAAGATTTGTAAAAGATAATTTATCTTTTTATATACAAAAAATTAATTTCTTGTCTCTAAACAGGTAATAATTGTTTATTTGAAAATGAAGTTGTTATAAGTTTTAATTTAATATAGACTCAATAATGGTTAAATCAATAATCAACAGTAATCTGAAAATCAATTTGAAGTGGTCAAAGAAAATGAAAAAGAAAAGGGGCAAAGAAAGAAAAGGCGTAGAAAGGTTTTTTTCTAACTACTATAGGTATTCAAGACCAAGCGGTATTCAATGCAGTCCAGGTGCACTTTGATCATAATTAATCACATGGGTCATGACAATTTCAATACTAAAGGATGCAGTTCGTGGTTGACCTTTGATCGTGATAAGCTAGATCAGTAATATCGATGATCAAGGAGGATTTTCAACCTTGAAAAGTAAGAACGGAAAAGATTGAACTAATTAGTATTCATTAGTTGAAGGATTCTCAACATAATTAATCTGAAAAAGTGCTTTTATCATTTTTCTTGATGAGCAAAAATAAAGTATTAATACAGAGAAAATTCCTATTAATCATTTTTGTTTATTTTCAACCCCAGCATTAAGGAACTTTTCCTAAAA
>CAMTDV010000587.1:0-15389 GCA_947069175.1 Scalesia atractyloides | reverse complement strand
GGTTCTTGTTTTTGTGATCGTGTTTAAGAAGAATGATTAACCCTACAACGACTTGGATCGTTGTTTCATAAGCGTATTTTAGCTAAGGATGGATTGATTGAAGGCTGAACATCCTGCAAATGAAGAGCTTGTATTATAAATTATCACCCAAAAATCTGTTAACTCCCTTTTTGGCCTTGTGGTTTTTTTAATTATGCCAGTTAGGCCAAATTTCAAATTTGTACCATTTTCTTCCCTGACTCTTAAAACATGTAAATTTCCCATCAAAAAAAAACAAAGGTTAAAACCGAATCCGAATAATTGGAGAAACCACGGGGACGAAAATGGCAGTTACTCATTTTTTTTTGGACGGAATAGCATGTTTCAATAATGTTAGGGAGAACATGGTAAAAATTTTAAAATTTTGGTCTGAACTTGTAATTGGACAAACTACAGGGACAAAAAATGAAAGTTAAACTTTTTTTCTAAATTGACTTTTATAACTCAAGTTATTTGGTCTAAAAACCGCGTTATCCGAATCAGAGTGGCATTTTTTTTAAATGGTGGTTTGGACAACTTTATCCTGAACTTGTTTTTGAAACGTTACCCAAACCCCGCCCCGAAAGACAAAATTTTAAACTGAAATGCATGAAGCATTGATAAGCTCTTATCTTCTCTTAAAGTTTCCATATCATTGTTTAGTTAAGTTTGTTCTTTAGATACTGTAACATTAAGCATGCAAATCCAAATTCAAAATAAGCCTAAAATGAAATTAATAATTATATTTAAACATGATAATGTTACAAGCTGGCAGTGGCGGATTCATAAACTTTTTTCAGTTGGTTCGTTTGGTAGATTCTTACTAACTTTTTTAAAATCATACAAGGTTCTCACTATTTTTTCCAATCCAAGTGGGTTCATGTGAACCCACATACCGGGCTGGATCCGCCACTGCAAGCTGGTTGTTAGTATCATCATTATTTTTTAAGGAAACATAAACCTTTCTTTTAAGTTATTTCGTGTTGAGTTGTACTCACTGATTTTAGAGCTTAGCAGCTGTTCCACACTTTTTTATTTGTTAAACTCATGCTTTTACATTTTTTTTTGTGCATGAACTATGTCTATTTTCATTGATTTTTGTTTTGGTCATCACTGTAATATGCCACCATAACAATTTGATTTGAATCAAGAGACCATCAGTTCCAATGTATAAAAATGTGAACTTTATATTCAAAAGTTTTCATCCAGCATAAATGAAGGATTTAACATCACAAACTAAAAAACTTTATTACCAAAACTATCTATTCTGTAAAAATGATATAGACTGAATCAAAAAACAAGCGACGTAAATCTTATTAGTTTAACCAACCCAAAAATACTCAACCAAACCCTAGAACTCACAAAATATGAAATCTGTAACAATACAAAGAAACAGATAATCAGTTGATCTATACAAATCACAACAACAAGATCTCACACGAGATCAAAACAGATAACGAATGTTCTAAGACAACAAGTACGAAACCCTAATCACCTGGATGAGAGAGACAACAGAGAAAAAATCTAAAATATCTTCACAAAACACTCCCACTCCTTTTATACACAAGTCATAAAGACACTTTCACTTAACCCTTCAAGTTTAGAGTTAATGCACTTTAGACACGAATGTATTCAACATGCCCCTTATACTCCTGAACCTGCCTCCTTGTTAGTTGTAACAAATTATAACAAGTATAACAGATTATAACAACCAAATTATAACAAGTAACAGAAAAATGTTGCAACATGAATTATCATATTGCTATAATTTAATTTAACATATTCCAATAAATATTAGGTTTATATAAGTTTATTACCGTAGATACATGGACGGGATCATTCAGAAGGAATATATAATATGCAAGGGCGTCTTTGAGAATTCACCTATCATATTCGAGCTCGAAAAAATATGCCCTTATGCCTTAACAGGTAATGACAATTTTAGTTTTCTTTCTCATCCTTTTAGTAGTATTTTGTGGGCTTATGAACGGATCAAATTTTAAAGTAAACTTATTGTGAACCGTACGACGGGAAGTTCGTGATATTGTTTCATTTTAGTAAAAAGCCTAAAAAATATCCCAGTTGTATAAGTTTATTTTATCCCAGTGGGCCAAAAAAAAAAAATAAACTTTTGGTTCAAAAGGCCCAACAACAGAGTTACTTAACCCTATTTTTCAAAACAAAATGATGATCATGTAGATTAAGAGCTTTTGAAGTTTGATCTCTTTACAACATGAATAATTTCGGTAAGTGATTGGTTTCTAGTAATTAGATTTTGTTTGAGTACCTATTTGTTATTTCTGATTTCTTGAAGGGTTATTATTTGGTTGAAAATCTATTTGTTGTTTAAGATTTTGTCTTCAAAGTGTTTGAGGAAATGCCTCACAGAAACTATTTTTGTCTATCCCTGTTTGTAGGCTGCAAAACGAACCAAACGTTAGCGAATGGTTCGTAAACTGTTCGGCAGGAAGTTCTTTGTGTTGGTTCGTAAACTGTTCGGCAGGAAGTTCTTTGTGTTGGTTGTTTATTAAACAAACGAACACGAACAAGAAATTTTCATTCGTTTATTTTATTTATTTATGATCGTGAACGTTCGGTAACGTGTTCGCTTATGTTCGATAGCTCGTTAGTGTTTTGAGTTTTTATATTTTATTTAAATACTTCAAATTTCCGACAAAGAAAATATTTAATAAGTGTCAGTGTATCATATATTTTGTTCTTGAACGCTTGTATATGCTCGTTGGTTTCATTTGTGTTCATGAACCTGAGTTGTGTTCATGAACCTGAGTTGTGTTCATGAACGTTCGTTCCCGAAAATTAACAAATGAACACAAACAAACACGAACACGTTCTTTTCCTTAACAAACGAACACGAACATAAAATCTCGTTCTGTAAGTGTTCATGAACAGTTCGTGAACACATATATTTCTTAACAAAAGAACACGAACAAGGTCTTGTACGTGTTCGTTTGGTTCATTGCATTGCAGCCCTACTTGTTCGGTTCGTTCGGTAAGTGTTATGAACAGTTCGTGAACACATATATTTCTTAACAAACGAAAAACGAACAAGGTCTTGTACGTGTTCGTTCAGTTCATTTGCATTGCAGCCCTACCTGTTTGGTTCGTTCGGTAATTGTTAATGAACAGTTCGTGAACATGTATACTACTCGTGTTTGAAAATCTATTTGTTATTTGTGATTCTTTTAATAATATTATTAGTTTGTGACCTTGTCTTCTAAGTGTTTGAGGAAAAGTCTCACAGAACCTCAAACTATTCTTTGTCATCAGATCAACTTGTTATGGAAACAGCTCACAAGTAGAATTTGTGTTCGACTTCAACAGGATACGCCGCAATAGAGACGTAAGTCTTGTTATTTGATCATTTCAGCAAACATTTCTAGTATTACTAATTACTTGTGATCTCGCATTTCAGGAGAAGGTTTTCGACGAGTATATGCTGTTTACAGCATTAAAAATATTTTCGTTTGGTATGGCACTATGCTCTTTCGCACTCGCATTCAAATTGGATTTCTTTGTAAATCACCCAACGATGGCAAAGGCAGTGCCTGTCACGGTTCTCGCGTGTCTTTTTCTTTACATTGGCACGGTTCATGCAGTCGAAGGGATTTTATTCAGGATGCTGTTTTTGGCTTGTTTTGGCTTTACAATCGGCGTTTGTATTCTTGGTTGTGTGTTCTTGGTGTTTGTGCGTAGGGCTTGCGTATCGTGAAGTTTTTCAGGTGTTTCCGTGCGTTTTAGAATGTGTTCTAAACTTTTCAACTCTATAATATGTTTCGTCGTGAATCGTTCATCTTTCTAGACATGTTATTATCAAGTATGATTCCTATTACTAGAAAAAAAATTCAGGATTCAAAGCCAAACTCGTGATTTTGGTTGAAAATATTTGTTAGAAATCTAATATGTATACTGGTATTAGATTCTTAACTTTGTTTATAAGTGATACAAAGTGGTCAACACCAATGTGATTTAGTAGAAATCTAGTAGTGATAATTCATAATTTCACTGAGTTTTCGAGCCCCCCGTTGCGGGCGTAGGGTTCATAAGACCGTAATATAAGCAGTAAGCAAAACAACGACTAATATAAAGTTTTAAGAGAATGGAGACGAATGTGATAACTTTTAAAAACCTATGGGAAAGTGAAAAACCACTTTAAGTAAAGGCAAAAAAAATAACCTGAGGGACCAAAACTGACTACCTAATAAAGTTGGTGGTTAAAATCAGAAAAAAAAAAACAAAAGTACAAATTGCGTTTTGAGTCTGGCTGACCCTCCACTTTTACCTATCTTACCCTTTGGTATTTTTGTAATTTACTTTCAAAAGAGAAGCTTTTGTGTGTTGTTCCTAAGAACCAACTATAAGTGTTATATACTAGTGGGACTGGCTCGTCTTTCGCGACGGGATTTCAGTTGGTATCGTTTCGGTTCATTACAGTACCAACACGATACTTACACCCGCATAGCAATCGATACTTGATTTACATCGATTGAAAACCATAATAATGAATATATGTAACAGTATCGTTGTTGTTCGGTTGGTATTTATAAGGTTCTTTTTTTTTCTTCTTTTTTGCCAATACAACTTCGTGTTCAACGAATTTTTATACTGACATGTTAAGAAAAACATAAAAACAGATAAAATACATATACCGATATTGACCCCCGAGTTGTAGACGCCAAGGTCGTAAAACCGCACACTAACACTAACGTAAACAACGTTTATATATTTATCATTTATTTGTTAATATATAATAGCAATGAAACCTTAGATGCTTTTTAAAATAAGTGTAATGTAATATAATACGCTAAAAAAGCAAGATTCTAGAAACTTCCACTTGCCATATCAATGTGACAACAAATTGTATATAACGCAAGTCACAGGAAATAACTACACAAAAACTCATTTTAGAGGGGCTAAAGTGTAAAAATTCGTAACAGATTTTCCCGCCTTGTTATTTCAAGCTAGAAAATGTCTATAAATTCAGATCGCGTTTCCTCTAATGACATCAACAACATGAACAATTTTGGTAACTGAAATTTCAGGGTCCATTGAAGGGTAATATGTGAAAAGAAGGGACAATTGTGAGAATTTTTAAAGTTTGAACCATTGCCGACCAACGGGCAATAGTTAGGATTATTAAAATCCATTATTACTAAGTATTTTATTCTTAAATATTTGTTACTGGCTTTTTTTAATTTAACTTTGTATATAGGCACTATGATATCAAATAGATGCATGTAAAAGCTATTTATTCCTTCATATCGTTTAAGAATTAATTATTGTGCATGGGATCGAGAAACTCGAAAATTTTATACAATCTTGCCAAAGATAATTTCAAATTATTTTATTAATTTGCAATGTAATTCAGCAAAGTTCTATTATTTTTAGTAAGGGTGTTCTTTTTAACCGAAAATCGAACCCGATTTGAGATGACCTGACTCGAAAAACTAGCTTGCCCGATTAATCTGAACCCGATAAACGGCTATACCCGAACCCGACTATAGTTTATTAGGTCGATGTTTGGATTAGAAATCTATGTTTCGAGTTCACCCGAATAAACCGAGGAATTCAAACATAAAATTAAAATGTGATTTTCCAATTTATCGTTTCCTTGATTCCCTCCTATTTCCTAGGTAAAATTTTCTCACTTCATAATCATTTCCTATTTCACTCATATCTTCTTAAAAGTTTAAGTTAATATAATAAATTAAGGGCATGTTTTGATGTGTTATGTGTATGTCAAGTATTCAACAAACCCAAGTCTACTTTGCATATCCCTTTTGCAACCCAAATATCGCTAGACAAACCCTTCTAAACAGAAAGTATAACACCTCCTTTTAGCCAATTTTCTAACCCGACCCGATAAAACCCGATCACCGAAGAACCCGAACCTATAAAGGGTTGATTATCGGGTTATATATTAGCTTTGAAAACCCGAAAAAACCCGACCCGAAAAACCCGAAACCCAATTAAAAAACCCGAAGAACACCCCCAATTTTTACGCGTAAATTCTTGTAGATATTAATGGAAATATTGGTTTTTTTTTTTGCATAATCAATGTTTTGATGTGTTATTAAATAGTTTCATCAGATCGAACTTGCATGAACCATGTTTTGGAACCCATATTCTTGTTACCAAATAAATTGTTAGTTCACCTCCAAATAATTGTCGGTTCACCAAATGAATATGACACTTATAACAAAACTTACAGGCCTATTAAATTGCAACCCAATTGTTAGTACACGAGAAATAAAGTGCATGCCTCCTAACAATATACGATAACAACTCCGTTATCAGGTCTGACCAAACCAATTTCTAGACCAATACCACCTAGAACAAACCGGACTGACCAAACATGTATTTGTCCAGTCTCCAGTTTGTTTGTTTGTTGTTTCTTATCCAGTCTTTGGATCCAGCCATGTCTCTAATAGTGACTACTTCCGTGAGTTGTGAAAAAAAACAGCCGTAGTAGGTATCGGGTATGTATTTTTAACATTTAAATTTGTGATACATTTAACTAATTAAGTCTAGTGAGGGCATACGGTAGCGACATCGTAGCCATCACCATTGGGTAAAATCACTAGTTAGTTTTTTTTTAAAGGGACACGGTGTTAAGATAAAATGTTGTCTCTCTATTTTAAAGGTAAAAGGTCCAAATCCTATAAAATACAGCTATTAGTGGTTAACAGTAGAGATGGGCATAAAAAACCGATTCCGAACCTGAACCGGTAGAATCGAACTGGACCCGGTTTCAGTTCCTACCCGACATTAAGTAGAACCGGTTCCGGGTTCAAAATACCCGTTGGTTCCAACCCAGTTCCACAATTTTACCATTTGAATCGGGTCGTACCCGGTTCCTACCCGTACCCGGTTACTTCCCGTACCCGGTTTCACTAGTATCCGGTTCCACCAGTACCCGGTAATACAGTTCCAGTAGGAACCGATTATAGCCGTTATAATGTTACCGTTGGAACCAGTTCCCAAAAACATTTAATGAAAATCTGACCGTTGGAACCGGTTCCTGACCGTTGTAACCGATTCTATATATAGTGTTTAGAATTCTATTGTTTAGCACACAATTTCTCATATATATTCTTCTTGTTACATTTCTTTCTTGTTCTTTTTTCACATACTAATCAACAAATGGCCTCAAATAGTTCCAAAAACGCAAATTCCCAATCCGTTAACAATGTTCCTCAACATCAATCAGTTCCATATTTGGTTGGAACATTATCTCATAATCGCAATAAGGAAGTTTGGAGCAATTGGGAGTTGGTCGAGATGAGTGACGGCTCGCAAAAAGCTCAGTGTAAACATTGTAGATCGTTATTAGCCAAGGAATCAAACTCAATGTTAACGAAGCATATTAATAAGTATTGCAAAGCTTTAAAGGAAATGACATCTGGTCAAATTCCACTATCCAAAGATGGTACCATTTTTCATTATGAACAAAAATTAGCTCGCAATCGGATGGCGAAGTTGGTGATACAAAAAACGTTGCCGTTTGGACACTTCGACTACCCCGATCTTACTAAGCTTATTCGGGAGACGCTACAACCTCGCTATAAACATGTAAGTCGTCGCACTTTAAAACGTCATTGTTTAAGTTTATGGGAAAATGCAAAAAAAGATTTAATTGTTTTTTTTAAGAATTTAAAAACTAGTGTAAACCTAACTAGTGATGTGTGGTCGGCTGCACATGGTTTACCGGAATCGTACATATGTGTCACCGCTCATTAGGTTGATCCCGATACATGGCAAATGATGAAGCGTACGATTGCGTTTGACGAGTTTCCTTCTCCTCATACGGGAGAAAATATTTATAAAATTATAAACGGCACAATAATTAAATATGGTTTAGAACATAAAATTTTTTCAGTATCCTTTGATAACGCTTCAAACAACACAACGGCGATTGAAAAATTAAAGTTGAAGTACAAAGCAATAGTTGATGGTGTTTTTTTCCACACACGATGTGTTGCACATATTATTAACTTAGTAGTGCAAACGTGTTTAAAAGATCAATTTGTATCGGATTTTATTATAGCATTTAGAGCTATGCTCCAAGATGTTTTCAAAAGTGGAAAAGAAAGATATCAAGAATATAAAAAACTTTGTAAAGATGTCAACCAAAAAATTATTGGACCGAATTGGGATATACCGACTCGTTGGAATTCAACTTGTCATATGTTTGAAACGGCTATAAAGCAAATGAGCACTTTAAAATCTTTTCATGCAACTTTAAGTGATGAGTACCTAATCGTCCCCTTTCCCAACACAGCTTGGGAAAATATTCATAACCTAAGTACTTTTTTACAAGTTTTTAAAACTACAACGACTTTGATTTTCGGTGTTTATTATCCTACTAGTTTTAAAGTTGTGGACCAATTGTATTTGATAAACAACTAATTTTAAAAAGTTTGAAAATTCTAGTGACATGTTAAAGAATATGATGAGACCAATGATTCAAAAATTTTAAAAATATTTTTTTGGAATTACCATCTGTTTTTCTATGTGCCGCCGCTTTAAATCCAGCTTTAAACGTACCGGGTGTTGAAGCTTTAATTGATGAAATTTATGACAAGTTGGATATGCATGAGGAGGATCCAACTTTAAAAGCAAAAAAAAAAAATATTCAATGAGTGTATGGCCAAACTTTATGATCATTATTTAAAAAAATATGGTGAAAAAAATCATACAAATTTGTTTGAGTCTCGGTCCATGGCCTCTAACGATGAAACAAGCGGGGATCCACTTATAACCATGTTGAATGTCGCTAGAGACGAGACGGCTAGACAACAAAGGGGTAGTGAACCAACAAGTGAACTTGGGAGATATAAAAAAATCAGTATTCGCTTACTATGACCACCGAGGAGTATAGAAAAATTTGATGTTTTGGCATGGTGGAAATCGAAAGAATCCGAATAACCCGATTCTAGCCACCATGGCTCGTGATATACTAAAGGTCCAAGCTTCCACGGTAGCTTCGGAAAGTGTGTTTTCTCTTAGTGACAGGGTTTTGTCAATTAGAAGAACAAGACTAACCCCGGAATCATGGCAATATGCTTAAAGGACCATTTGGATGCCGTTGATCGTGTTCAACATGAAACCAGTCTAGAAGATGAAGTTGAGTTAAAGCATAAAATTGTTGACGAAGAGGAGGACGAAGAAGTGGAGACTAACGATTCGGACGACGATTGTACCGAGGTACCCGCACCTAAGAAAAAACTCATCGGAAAGTGTTGCACCTGCCGCTAGTAAACGATCAAAGAAATAAAATCTTACTAGAACCGGTTCTGAGTAATTTTTTATTTTTTTGTAACCGGTTAATTTTTTATATATATTGTAACCGATTAATTTTTTTTAATTTTAACCGATTATTGTTACTATTTTTATTTATCAATGTAACTAATAATAAAAATTAAACATAACAAACACAATAAAAAGAAACATTACACAAACTTTATTAAAAACACCAAACCAAACGGGTTACATCAAACATTTCTCCCGTCTCATTTTTCTTTGCCTTCGTCAATGGGCAACGCCGCTCAGTGTGTTTCTTAAGGGTTGAGTTGGCGGCGGCCTTCATAAATTTTCTACAATCTTTGCCCTAGCCATCTCGTGGCTGTCGGACATTAAACAGAAATCAAAATTCTTCCATATAGCAGGGTTTCTTTTCGTCTCTAAGACCGTAACAACTTCATCATTGCATGCCATAGGTATTTGCAAGAACTTAGAAGTTGATTGATTTTGTAAGTTGATGATGGTGAGTGTTAAGTTTAGAAATGGTAAGTAGGAAGGGGTTTATATACAATAAAAAACCGATTTTTTTAATAAGGAACCGGTTTCCAACGGTAACATTTATGTGGAACCGGTTCTGAACAGTAAAATGGCAGGTTTGACTGTCAGAAACCGGTTATGAATAGTAAAATGACAGGTTTGACTGTCAGGAACCGGTTCCCAATACTGTCAGAAACCGGTTCCGCACCATACTCGGTTCCATAATACCCGTACCCGGTTCTACATGGTTCCATATTCTTGGGTGTGAACCCGGGTAGGAACTGGACCCGGTTCCACACCATACCCGGTTCCAATGACATCCAAACAGAACCGGGTCCGGGTTGGAACCAGTTCCGGGTAATAATAAAACCTGATTATGCCCATCTCTAGTTAACAGGATTAAAAAGATTAGAAGTAAATTAGTTTATCATTAAAAAATTAACACCTAGACTAATAAAACAATAATTAGGTTTTAGTATTTTATTTTCTATTTATGTCACTTAAAGGTTTATTAAATTTAAAAAAAAATCAACCTTTTCAACCGCTCATTAAATACCTTCATGAACACACTATCTATAATCACCACCAACCATTTCACATAACATAACCCCCAACAAAAAAACTTCTAGCATCTACAAATTTAGTTGTATCAAACAATCATCGCATTATTCTCTAATGGGGGTGTGGCTGTCAAGTCTATTATCTTCTCATACAAATAATTTTCGCGATTAAGTAGTTTGCCAGACCACGAAATTATGTCTTATATTGGGATTAAAGAAGAAATTAAGATGAGTGTTTTGTCATCTAGATGGAGATATGTCTGGACTACATTGCCCTATCTCAATTTCACACGAAAGGATCTTCTTACTACGCGTGTGTCTTCCAAATTTTGTGAGGATGTTTTGTCTCGCCGTAATAATCTTATTACGCTATCGTCAATCAGCGTTTGTTGGGTCATGTATGACCTGCCAGCCATTGCAATACTTGTGGACTATGCATATTGTCATCATGTTACATGTTTTCTCAAAATAATAGCTCAAAGCTAGTCCTTGAAACATTTCACTATATATGTATACAACTATACAAGTGAACAACCGCGCCCTTAGTCTATTGAAATCGAAAAGTGTTTTCTAGATGGTTCTCCAAGTGCTTCCTTCAAAATTCAAATTCATCCCATGCAAGGTATTTACAACATGACAATATATGTTTATTAGAAGGGCATACAAATGGGAATTACCTCTCAAGGGGGAGACCGTGGATACTCGTAAGTACAAGCTAAAGGCTGGCGATATTACTCGCAACAATGTGGTACATATGGCGTTCAAGAAATGATAAGTCTTCACTCTTCAATAGACAAGTGATCATTAAAATGTTTTGATGATGTAAACTGCATATAAGGTCCACAATTAATAAACTGCATCCCAATTCTTATTTCACCGAAAAGTCGACATAACAAAAATTGCAAGCCTATGAAATCCTATATAGAAATTTGTGATGAAATTCGTGTAACTTTATCAAAAGTTTAATGGTCCTAAAGTTTTCTAAAAATATTCATATTGTAGAGTGTTGTTTACATCTTCCTTTAGGGTTGGTTGGCAACTTATAAAAGGTAAGTGCGAAATTAGTAAGAGGTATGAATCATTAAAAGCCAGTATAATGTTTAGCTGTTCAGATATAAATGTCTAACTAATTCAGATAAGAGGTTTTAACCATTTTGACTTGATATAGTGTTTAATCATTCAGAGGCAAATGTCTAAATCATTCAGAAATATGCTATCGAAACAAACAGTCTGAACCATTAAATATTGAACCAATAAGAGGTCTGAATCACTAAAGGCTAAACAAACAGCCCTTACGGACACGATCCACCCCTACCTCCCTACTTTAATACTTTCCAAAACCAACTATATATATTATCACCGCCACCAATCATTTCACATCACGACTGAAGGAACACCGAACCAAGATCTATCAGAATAGATCTAGGTACATGGACAGGGATCTGCATGTGAAGGTTGATCTCCTGTTGGACCGTCGATGTGAAGAGCTTCGTCCGGAATCACTACAAAACTGAAAACCACGTTAGCCTCGCCACGGGGTAAAGGGGGTTTTCTCCGTGACCACACTCCGGCGTGAGAATAAATACAGTGATTCGTAGAATATGAAGTGCAAGTAGTGAGGAGTGAATGAGAGCGATCTTTAAACTTGGAGGTGAAGTCCTCTACTTATAGCCAGGGTGATTTGTGAAAGAGATGGGTTGATGGGCCTTGGGCTTGGGATCAACAACACGGAATATCCATTTTGTCTCCTCTGTCACGACCGTTAGCGATTCCAGACGAGAGGATAGCTGGCGCACTGTGAATGGATCACATGTCCTGATAGTTGTCCTTGTTGTCTGGCCTGTCATCAGCAGTTAAGTGGAGATCGTGTAGCAGTGGTCGGCGCAAGCTGATTAGTGACACGTATGTGTCCTTGTGTACCTCTTGTCCCCTGCACAACATGATCTAATACAGCCTGTTGAGCGCCTATTGGTCCACAGCTCTACCACTTGTACCTTTTGTACTTGTTTAATGTTTCTTTGCGCTTCTCCTTACCGCACGATCTTATCAGCGCTTTTGTAGCCAGCGCGAACTTATAGAACTCAAGTTCTTTTTTCTTCAAGACTAAGTACACGAATTGATCTCACCTTTGTCTTGACCTTGCGTGCGAATCCCAAAAGAGCTATGTAGTCGGCACAAGGTTCGAGATTGGGTATGGTCATATGCGCGGCTAGAAGCTAGCTCGCTTACGCTTTCAGGTCTGACTTACAGTTGCGCAAGGTGCGCAAGGTTTGTCAAGCAACCTGCTGTTTTCAGGCCTGACTTATCGTTGCGCAAGGTTTGTCAAGCAACCTGTTGTTTTCAGGTCTGACTCACCGTTGCGCAAGGTTAATCAAGCGACCGGTTGTCATTTTGATTGTATGGTATCCTGTGCCGGCGCAAGGTTTGTGGGACCATAACCCTCCAACGGCGTAGGGGGTTTTTGGGCGTTTTATCCCCAAAATGCCTGGGACCCCCCCCCCCCCCCCGGTGTTGTTTTCCAAAAAAGGTCGGGAGCATCCTTTAATCCACGCCTCTTGTTAAATGGTTTGGCCAATCACGGGTAACCTTCTTTTTGTTGACCAATACCTTTTGATGGTTTTTTTTAAATTTAATTTTTACACCCCTTTTAACATAATGTCTCACAATGCTCACATCTCCACTACACCCATTTTTTAAAAATGGCTCATAATGCTTATTTGCTAACTAGGATGACACGTTTCGTACAATACCCATGGATGAGAGGCATTATTCATATGTTCCACTACACATGGTATTAGCTTGTGTTTTTAATTGGTTTTATAACTTTTGAACTTCGTAATTAAATATTGTTACATGGATTATCCCATTTTTTAATTTCTTTATTAAGTCATTCAAGGTTTGTAGACATGTTATGAGTAAGTTAAGTCCAAATTTAAAAAAAATTATCATATTGGTTTCAAGCTAAAGTCACAATTTTTTATAAACATTTTTTTTTTATAAAACTAGCTATAATATCTATAATAGTCGTATTATATTCTTAAATATAAGGGCCTTTTTATTAGAAGACCAACAAGAAACCAAAGTCAAACCACTTACAATCCTATCTTCATGTTATCACTTATCAAAGTATTTATTAGATCAAACTGTAATGGGGTTGTGGTTTTACTTGAATTTCTTATATATATTCTTTGAAAAATACTTTTTCTAGTTATTGATTACGAAGGATGTGATAGACTAAGTAGTTTGCCTGATGATCTTATCCACAAAATTTTGTCTTTGGGATTAAAGACGCTATTAAGACGAGTGTTTTGTCATCTAGATTGAGGTATATATGGACTACAATGCCCTATCTCAACTTGTCACAAAAGAATCTTTCTACTTCATATATGCCCTTCAAATTTGTGATGGATGTTTTAACTCGCCGTAATAATCTTATTGGGAATGTCTTCATTCACCCTTAGCTATGGTCGGTTTAACTGGTTATCTGTCGAGAAAATTATGAGTTATGCATTACGTTATGGTGTCCATATAAGGCCCATGGTGTGGTAGTTGGAGGCATTTTGAACCACTTCATGCCCCTATAATGCCCAGTACTCGACAATACATTCCAACTAGTAGGAAACACACCGATATAACCACTTAACTTGAAATAAGTTCAGGTTTCATAGTTGTTATTAGTAGTTATAGTTATTTTCATTACTACCTTTTGCTTTGTTGGTGTTTTGATTGTGTCACACTTTATGTTATTTACATACATCACACTTTATGTTATTTATTTACGTAACTTTATATGTTAAGAAAAGGTTTTAAGAGTGGGGGGTCTGCACGGAAGCAGTCTCTCTATCTTCTTTAATAGAGAAAAACATCTCCTCATCTGACCCTGTCAATAGCTTGCTATAAATGAGATTTTACTAGATACGATTGTTTGTTTGTCCTGATGTCCAACAAAAATTAAAACCCTCGTTTAAATTACAAAACATTTTAGGGAAATTGGTCTATAATAGTCTCTAGTAGACGTCATTGGCCATTGATAGTCCCACTTTTGAATATTCCCCCTACCAGTCCAACCTTTCATTTATTTTTCCTCCATCGGTCCCCTGTTAAAAAATTAACAAACTTAATTTTTTTCCGAATTACAAAACAGATGTTTTGGACTATCTTCATATTTCAGAAGTTTCATATAATCATAAACTAGAAAATTTTCTACAAAATTTAAAATAATAGTTATGATGCATCCATGTATGTTTCAGTAATGTTCATAAAAGGTAACCTAAGCAATGGGCTAATCTAGTAAACCAGAGAGGTGGGCTTCAGCCCACTATGAAAAACAGAGAAGTTTTTTCAACAATGATTAGTGATTCATGATTGTTTGATATCCCTACATATAAAATGAAGATTAAAGACAAGTTCGAATATGATCTGTCGATCTCAATCGAGTTTTACCACAGTGACTAGCTTGGGCTATCCAGCACTGTTTTACAATCATGGGCGTATGAGGTCGTCTCTTGCCTCGGGTTACCCTGGGTTGTTTTAAAAGAAAAAGTTTTACGAATCTCCAGAAGTAACATAAACAATTACCCGAATTTATTAAGATAATATTAGTAATGTATGCACAAAGTGAGAACATCGAGTTGTTTACAAGTATCAAAGTACTATGGGGATGCCATTTTAACATTCCTCTTTTACAATTTCAAGTAGATTGTATTGAGTGCATTATTTAGTTTATTATTCTCTTTTACTAAAATAGACATCTTTTTAAATTACTAAAAGTTATTCAATCATGACTTACGAGATTGACTTGAGAATAATGACATTAAATCCATCTAAAACATTTCACGAAACCTCAATCTTCGTGTGCCACTTTCATAAAAACTTTTAATTCAATATTTGTAGTAATCAAAAAACAATATCTCAATTATTGATTTATTAGATATACAGTGAAAGTGTAAAAAACAATATTACTTAATGTACGATACACACGATATGTAATAACGCACGTTATAAAACCAAAAC
>CAMTDV010000586.1:0-13777 GCA_947069175.1 Scalesia atractyloides | reverse complement strand
GACACTAGTAATATCGAACGCTCTATATGATTTTTTTTTTAAAAGTTTTCCAAAAAATTTTTTAAAAACCATTCATAGTCATTTTTCCAAATATTTTTGGGTTTAAAAATTTAGGGGGAAAACAATTTTTTTTTTCAAAGTTTTTGGGCGGAAACCCATTAGAGCAAATTAAAGTAAAGGGCCCCCCAAAAAAAAAACGCCAAAAACCAAAAAAAAACCCCAAACCCATTATTCGAAATAAGTCTCGATAAAAAAATGTTTTTTTGATCAAATGCAAGTGAATTGCACCTAGGGTTTTCCTAGCGCCCGAGAAAATGTAAAGGAAAAAAAAGTGTCAAAATTAAAGAAGAGTGGTTTCACGGGTTTTTTTTTTTAAATTAAAGTTTAAATTTTTTTTTTTTCCCCCCGTTTATCCCCTTTAAACCCGGAAAAAAAATTTCCTTTCCCAAAAATATCCAACCCCGGGGTTAAAAAGGGGTTTGGTTCGTAATTAAGTTCAATGTTAACATGTGGGGTTTGCGAGCCTAAAGTTAGGGGTAAAACTAAAAGTTCCGCGGATCGAAGTTGAAGTTTTTGCCTCAGTTTTTTCCGGGGTTTTTTTAAATAAACCAATGGCGAAAGGTTTTAGGCCAAAAATTAAATTTTCACCCGTTGACCATAAACCCCGGGGTCAGTACCCCAGGGGGGGAAAATGGGTGGGGGCTTGGGGGCCCAGAAATTAAATTTTAAAATAATCATTTTTTTCCCCCCCGTTTACCTAAAACCAATAACTACGATCCCGAGGGGTTGGGGTTTTAGGACCTTCCGTGAAAAAAGCAAACTTTATGACCATAAGAACAAAAAAACTTAATATTTTCCCCGAGAAGTTTAACGACGTTAATTTCGAAATAACGAAAAAAGATAGAGTTTTAGAGCGTATACATGTTTCTCCCCCTGTTGTTTAAAAAACCGGTAAAATTAGGGGCCGTGAAACTCCCAAAACCCCTTTAAATAAAAAACCAAACCAAAAAGAAGCAAATTATGGAAACCGCTAATCGGCCCTAACTTTTGAAAAACCCGATTTAAAAAGTTAGTGTGTGAAACAATGATACAAAAAACCCTCGCAATAAAAACAACAGTGGGGGCACACGAAATAAAACCCAATTCGAAAACCCAAACATGCATGCAAAATTTTCATCATACCAAAAAAAATTTTTCAAACCAACTTGAAAAAAAACCCCCACGTTTAAAAACTCAAAAAAAAAAACACTTTGGTACACAAAAAAACGCAAGTTAATTTTTTTCGCTTGTACGCTAAAATAACGGGGGTTTTTCGGGGGATTTTTTTTTAAAATTTCCAACATTTTCAAAAAATTCCAAAATTTTTTACAGAAGGGGTGTCAAAACAAAAAACTTGAAAAATGAAAAATTTTTTAAAAAGCACCAATTTTTTTAAAAAAAAATTTAATTTAAAACTGCACAAGGGTTTTTTTTTCGCTTTAGGGGAAAAAAAAAAAATTTTTTAAAAATTTTTTTTATGTTCCAAAAAACAAAAATTTTCCCTTTTATTTTTTCAAAAATTCCCCCCATTTATGTAAATTTTTTTTAACCCCCCCCTTTAAAACTTTTTTTAAAATCCGCTCGATCAACTAGAAAATTTTTCGGAAAAATTTTAAAAAATTCACTGTTTTTTCCTTTAAAACCCCAAAAAAAAATCCCTGGGAAAATTTTTAAAAAAATCCCCCCGTTTTAGAACTTTTTAAAAAAATTTTTTTTCGGAAAACCCTTTTTCAAAAAATATGATGGTTTAAACCCCCAATTTTAATTGGGAAATTTTTTAAAACGTTTTCATTTTAATCCCTTTTAAAACGCAAACTCAAGCAAATTTTTTATTTTTTTTTTTTTTTTAAAATTTTTTTTTTAATTTTTATTTTTAAAGGCAAAATAACCCAAATTTTTAAAAAATTACTTTTTAAAGGGGCTAAAACCCTAATTTTTTTTAAAAACCTTAAATTCAAAAAAACCCAAAATTTCGCCATTTTTTTAAAAAAATACTTTAAAATCAAACAACACCCACTTTTTAAAAAAAAATTTACCTTTTTAAAAAAATTTTGCCCCAAATTTTTCAAAAAAAATTTAAAAATCCCAAAAAACCCAAAAAAAAATATTTTTTAAAAATTTTAAAAAAAAAAAAAAAAAAAAAAAAAAAAAAATTTTAAAAAAGGCTTTGGGGGGGGGGGGGTGGGGGGGGGGGGGGGGGGGGGGTTTTCGCCTTTTCCCCCCCCTTTTCATTTTTTTTTTTTTTTTAAAAAAAAAAAACCCAAAACCCAAAATTTTGCAAAACAATATAAAATATTTAAAACAAGGGAAATGGGAAAAAAAGTTTTGGGTTTAAAGGGGGGGGGGGGGGGGGGGGGGGGGGGGGGGGGGGGTTTTGGGGGGTGGTGGGGGGGGGGGGGGGGGGGGGGGGTTTTTTTGGGGGGGGGGGTGGGGGGGGGGGGGGGGCGGGGGGGGGGGGGGGGTTTTTTTAAAATTTTTTTTTTTTTGGTGGGGGGGGGGGGTTTTTTTTTTTGGGGGGGGGGGGGGGGGGGGGGGGGGGGGGGGGTTGGGGGGGGGGGGGGGGGTTTTTTTTAAAAAATTTTGTTTTAAAAACTTTAAATTTTAAAACCCTTTTTGGTTTGGGGGTTTAAAAAAACCTAAAAACCCTTTTTTAAATGACAAACAAAAAAAGGGTTTTTTTTCGGGTTTTTGGGGGGGTTGATTTTGGGGGGGGTGGGGAAAAGGGGCGGGGGGGGATTTTTGGGGTTATCCTTTCCGGGGGTTTGGGGGTGCTTTTTTTATCGGAAGAGAAAGCTAAATTTTTTAAAAAAATTTTTTTTTTCTTTTTTTTTTCCAAAATATTTTTTCCCGCAGATTCCTTTTTAAAATTCAAAAATATTTTTAAAAAAACCGTTTTTTTCCAAATTGAAAAATTCCCCCTTTAATTTTTTCCCGTAAAGGGGTTGGACTTTTTTATTTTTTAAATTTTTAAAAAAAAAAATTTCCGGAAAAAAAATTTTTAAAAAAAAAAAAACCCCCCAAAACCTTTAAAACTTAAGGGAATTTTTTTTTTGCAAAACTTTTTTTCAAAGTATCCAAAATGTGAAAATTTTGAATTTTTGGTTTTTTTTGAATCGTTTTTGGGGTCATTTTCGGGAAAAAAATTTCCAAAATTTTTATTCGGGTACACATTTTGGGATTTTTAAAAAAAGGGAGCCTTTAATTTTTTTTAAAAGGGGAAATAAAAAACCGGGAATTTTTTTCCCCTTTTTTTAAGAAAAAAATTTTAAAAACCTTTTGGAAAACAAAAAAAAACTTGGCTATTTTTTAAAAAAAAACCCTCCAAAAACCTGTCGGTTTCCCAAAAATTCCATCCCAAAACTTATAAAAAATTTTCCCCCCTTTTTCAACAAATTTCTTTAATAAACATTCTTCAGAACAAAAAAGATCCTCCACAATGAAAAGCAAAAAATTTTCAAAAACCCCTTTGGGAAACTCAAATTTTTGAGAAAAAAAAAATCAAAAAAAAAAATTTTTTTTCTTAAACTTCTTCGTTTTGGTTTTTTGGGAAATTTTTGTTTTAAGAAAATGGAATTCAAAATTGAAAAAAAAGCTTTGATTAAATTTAAGAAAAATAAAATGGTTTTAATAAAAAAAAAAAAATTTTTTGGGGGGTTCTTTTACGTGCAAAATTTTTTTTTTTGGGGGAATAAAATTTATTTGGAAAAAAAATTTTTACTTATAAACCCAAAGTTTTTTTCAATGTTAAAAATGGCATTTTAAAAAAATTTTCCCAAAACCCCAAAAATTTTAAGGAAAAAGAAACCTTTCCCAAAAAATTTTTCAAAGGGCACTTAAACCCCAAAAACCGGGGGGGAAAAATTGGGGAAACGAAAGGAACAAACTGTTAATAGTTTTTTCCAAAAAAAGGGTTATAGTATAAAATTTTTTAAAAAAAAAATGAAAAATAGAGGTTAAAAAAAAATGGTAAAAAAAAAATGGAAGGTTTTGAGGATTTTTCCCCCCCCCTTTTTGAACTTTATTTCAAAATTTTCCCGGGGTTTAAAAGGGGGAAACCCTTAAAAAAAAAAAGAAACCCCGAGGTTTAAATAATTCCAAAATATTAGGGTTATTTTTAGAAAAAAGGTCCCAAAAAATGTTAAAAAAAGAAGGGGAAAAGGGTTTTAGTTTTTTCAAACCCCTCTTTTGCCAAAGGGGGAAAAATATTTTTAAAAAGAAAAAAAACAAGAAAAAATAAAAGGTTGAAAAAGGTTTTTTTGGAGGGGTTTTTTCCCCCACAAAATGTGAAAAAGATTTGTGTTGAAAAAAATTTTCATTTTGGGGGGAAAAGCAAATAATTTTTTTTAAAACATTTTTCTATTTAAATTAAAACTAAAGGGATTATTTAAAAAAAAAAAAAAAAAAAAAAAAAAAAAAAAAAAAAAATTGGGGGGTTTTCCCGGAAAAAAACGAGGGGGTTTTTTCGAGCAACAAAATTTTTTTAAAAAAAAGGCCCCAAAAAATTGGTTTTATAAAAAAATTTTTTAATTTTTTGGGGAAAAAAAACCCGGGAAGGAAAAAGGGGAAAATTTTTGGTAAATCAAATGTGTTTTTTTTAAAAAAAAAGGAAAAAAAAAACAGTTCTTTTAAAAAAAAACTATTAGGGGACCAAAATCTTTTAAAAACAAAAAAAATTTTGGAAATTTTCCCCGAAAAAACAAAAAAAAGGGGGTTTCAAAAAACCCAGCTAACCCCCAAAAAAGTTTAAAATAAAAAAAAAAAAAATTTTCTTTTGAAAAAAAAAGGGGAAAAAAAATTTTAAAAATTTTTAAAAAAAAAAAAAAAAAAAAAACCCAAAAAATTTTTTAAAATTTTTTTTTAAAAACATCACAAAAAATTTTTAAAAAAAAAATTTTAAAATTTTTTAGGTTTTAAAAGGGCAAACCCAAAAAAAAAAAAATTTTTTTAAAAAAAATTTTTTCCCACCAAAATTTTTTTAAAAATTTGAAACCAAAAATTTTTCTGTTTAAAAAAACAAATTGAGCTTTTAAAAAGTTAAAAAAAAAATTTTCCAAAGTTGAAAATTAAACCCCCAAAAAACCCAAACCAAAAAAGGTTTTTTTTTTTTTTAAAAATTTTTACAGGGGGGGGGTTTCAATTGTTTTTAAAAAATATCAGGTTTTAAAAAAAACTTCCCCACATGAAAAAAAAGTTGGGGGGGGCTTCCCTTTTTGAGGGAAATAACAAAAAAAAATTTTTATTTTGGGGGGGGGGAAAATAATTTTGGAAGGGGGGGGTTTTCCCAAAAGGGATTGTTTTGGTTTTTGAAAAGGGGGAAATTACGCTGAAACTTTGAAAAAATTTTTTAAGAAATTTTTGGGTTTTTAAGAAGTTCAAAAAAATTTTTTTTAAGTAAAGGGGGGTAAAAAAAAAACCCGGTTTTTTAAAAACCGAAGGGGATTCGTTTGGATCCCAAAAATAAAAATTTTTTTCCTTTGACTTGGAAAAAAACCCGTAAAGAAGTTTCCAAATTTTGTTTAAAAAAAAAGGGAGGGAAAAAAATTTTAAAAAGGAATAAAAAAGGGAAATCTATTTTTCAAAAGATTTCGGAAAAAAGGATTTTTTTGGGGGAGGGTGGAAAAAAAAAATTTTTTTTTTAAACGGGTTTTTGTCTTCTAAAAAGGGGGAAGCGTTTTGTAAAAACCTGAGAAAAGGGATTTCTTTTTAAAGCCCCAAAAAAAAGACCCCACATGGATTTTTTTTTCCGTTAAAAAAGATTTCGGGGAAAATTTTACCTTTTGAAGTTTTTATTTTTCGATTTTTTCATTTTTTTTTTGGGGAAACCCGGGGGAAAACCCCCAAAAAATTTTTTAGATTTTTTTTGAAAATCGTGAAATTTTAAACAGCCCTTTAAAGGGGGAAAAATTTTCATTTTTTTAATTTTAAAAAAAAGAAAATTTTTTTTTAAAAAAAAAAAATTTTTTTTTTTTTTTTTTTTTTTACAAAAAAAGGGGGTGGGAAAAAAAAAAGTGGTTTTTTTTTAAAATTTGGGGAAAATTTTGGGCTAATTCAAATTTTCCCAAAATTTTTTTGGGATGGAATTATTGGCTCACTGTTTTTTTAAAATGTTTTGGGCTTTTTTCCTCCAAAAAGAATTTTTTTGAATTTTTTTAAAAATCAAGAAAGCCAAAAATTTTATTTTTAAAATTTGGGGGATAGGGTTGCTTGGGGCCCAGTTAAAGGAGAAAAATTTGGGGGAGGGTTTCTTTGTTGGGCTTTTTTCACCCCAAAAAAAGGGGGTTTTTTGAAACGAAAAAAATGGGTTTTTAAGCGCGACAGTTGCTTGTTTTCAAAAACCCCTACACGAAAAGTTTGGGGACCTTTGGTTTTTTAAAACTAAATATTTGGGGGGATTCGTTTAACCCGGGGTTTTGAACTAAAAAATTTTTTTGGGACCAAAACTAGTTTTTAACCGGAACCCCCAATTTTTGGGGGGCCCATTGGGATTTTTAAATTTTTTCCCTTAAAAAGGGCATGTTATCAAAGCCTGTTTTTTTTTCCCCCTTTAAAATTTAAAAAAAATAAGGGAGAGATTGGGGTTCAAAAAAAACCCACCCCGCGAAGGGTTTCCTTTCTGAAAAAGGGAATTGAACGGGGTTTGGGGAATTTTTTTGAACAAAAGGGCAGGGGTTTAATGTAGGATTTAACCATCGTTACAATTTACGAAAAATTTTCTCAATTTGGAACCCAAAAAATTTTGTTAACGGGAATGTTTGAAAAAAAGGAACCCTTTCTTTTCATCCTCGGGCTTATAAGTTACAATGGGGAGTAAAAAAAATTTTTTCGAAAAGTTTGAGTTTTAAACTTTTTTTATAGTTTTTTCCCTTTTAAAATTGATTTTTTTTTCATAAGGTTTTTTTTGTTTCTCAGTTGAACCGGGAAACAAAACAAAGGAAAGAACCTTTTGAAAGAAAAAAATTTGGGTGGATGCGTTTGCAAGAAGAGTTATTGCAATTTCCGGGAAATTTTTGGCGTCTGGACGCTTGTTGACCTCGGAATCATCACAAAAAGATTAATAAAAACCAAGATGGATCTTCAAGTGTAAATGAGTGATAAAAGGAGTGGTCGTGCGCAACAAAAGCCGACTTGTGGTTCAAGGGTTTCATCAGAAAGAAGGGATAGACTATACTGAAGGACTACGCCCCAGTTCACGTCTTGAAAGCAAATTCGCATATTTCTTGGCCTTTTGCCTCGTGGGAAAAAGGTTCAAAGGTGTACCAATTGGATGTTAAATCTGCTTTTTCTTTTCGGTTTAAAATTTGAAAGAGGGGGGTGTATTCGGAACCCCCCCGGGTTTTGTTGATCTAGGTCACAAGATTAAAATCTACCTCTTAAATAAACTTATTGGTCTTCCATCCATCCCGAGAAACTGGGTATGAAACATATCGAGTCATTCCTTTCTGGATAATGGCTTTAATCAGGGAACAATAGGGGGTCACTTTTTCATAAAGGGGAAGTCAATGCATCCCAATTATCGACAGAAAAATGTGGATTTATTCTTTGGATCGAAACAAATGACAAGCTTTATTAAAGCTTGAAAAGTCTGAAGCGCAAATTCGAATGAGCGCAAGGGGAATTAGTTCTTCAGACTTCAGGTTGAAACATTTCCTGATGGTATTTTCACATTTCACCAGCATCGAAACCCCGGGTTAGCTCCAAATCACGGCAAATTTTTTTCCAGATTTACTGGGAAAAAGTTGATGAAAAATTTCTATGCCCATGGATCGATCCCTTGATTGTATCTCATGCTTCTCGACCAGATAATCATTTGTATCCAACGTGCAAGTGCTCCCCGTTATCCAGTCAAAAATCCAAAAAAAGTCACACCTGCTTATCGTTAAAACGCATAAAGGATATGGTAACTGAAGGGTTTTTCCCAAGCACCGGCTTTGTGGTACCCTAGACATGATGATTTTAAAAACTTGGGAGGTTACTCGGATTCTGATTTCGGATGCTGCCAAAAATGAATACAAAAAAACTAAAAAAACAACCCGGCTGCCAGTTCTTTTCGGAACCCGTTTGGTAACATGGCAATGCAAGAAAAAAAAACCCCGTGGTCGGGCTCTCTCTACCGTGAGGCTGAATACGTTTCGGCTTCCAGTTGTTGTGCTCAATTCTCTGGATACAGCAACAGATGAGAGATTTCGGTTTACAATTTCTTGATACGCCTATATATGTAGATAATCTGGCTGCGATCGATATCACCAACACTCATGTCAACATTCACGTACTAACATATCGAGATTTAACACCACTTTATTCGTGATTGCTACGAGAAAAAGTTGGTACTAATTGAGAAAATCCACACTGATGACCAAAAAGCAGATTTTTATACCAAAGCTTTCGAAAAAAACAAAGTTCAAAAATTTGTTAAAGCAAAATGGTTTAAAAAATATGATCTCAGGGGATGATTTTGAGGTTGAGTTTGAGGATGATGACGACCTGATGTGAATTTGTCATCGGGTAAACGTTTTTCTGTACATTCTTTTTTTATAATTTCTTAAAAAATCCAAAAATATGTTTTTGATTTTAGGGGGAGAATATTTGAGGAAAATACAAAAACATTTAAAAAATCAAACAGAGTTTTGTGTAAAAAGGGTGATCATAGTAAATCAAAAATAATAGTCACAGTATGCTAAAGAATTGTATTGTTTTAAAGTGTGTAAGCAAGTCTTACTATGGATAGGCCAATAGACTTCACTTGTTTAGTAGATTGTTATCGAGATATAAACCTAAAACACAAAAACTGATTAACTTGTGGATTAACATCTCTCGGATATATGAACTTAGTACTCCGAAATTTCGTTTGAGAGAATGCTAGATTCTAGGATACTAGGTCTTTATATTTGATTGATATATGGGGTATTATTTGAGTTCTTCTGATTTTGCGAAGCAATAGCATAGAACTTATATAATACTTTCGCATTATTTCCCCGAAAGCTGCATAAAAGGATTATGTCTTAAGCATTTATGACATTTGCAGTACAAAAGATTCCTTAATGGAATACCACCTAAAGACAAGCCTTTATCTCTTTGTCTGTACGGTAGTACTAACTGAGCTCTCAAGGTCTCGCATTCACCCTATATATAGATATCAATTCTATATATTCATCTGTAATATGGCATTCTGGGAATCTCGATACGGGAGTATATTTTGAGATGAGAAACACAGTTATTTCATGTTTTTAATAATACCTTAACATATCTTGAAACATTTGAGAAACGAGAAGGGGTTTAAATGGATAAATATATTGGCAATCTAGGTAAATTTGTTTAAAATCTTAAAAGGTGTGTCTAGACTAACGGTACTAATGACCTATATGAATGCTTGAAACGATCCTCTGAAAACACAAAATTCACAAAAATGTTATTCTTTAAAAAATTTCTTAAAAACCCAAAAAGATTTTTAGTTTTCTTAGCTTGATAGTTTTATTTTTGTTTACCAATGATAAAAACACTGATGGTTGGATTCAGAACAACATCTTGCTGAGGAAAGCTTGGAATCATGGGTTGGGAGCTATTTTTTAACAAAGTTTACTCAAATGTCAAGAAAGTTCATTAAATTGTAACTTTACATGTTAAAATAAATCTGTTTGGTCAAACATGGTCAACCAAGGTCATTAACTTGGACTTGGAAGGCAAATTGGATAACCAGGGTCATTAACTTGGACTTGGTTAGTCAAGTGGATTTTTGAAACAGATAAAATTTTTGATAAAATGAATGAAAAATACAAAAAATAAAAATTGGAATTGAAAAAATTTTAAGTTTTTAGATTTGATTCGTACAAAATCAAATTTCATGCGGTTAAGTCGTTTTTGTACGAAACAAGGGTAAATATTTGGTGCGATTCATAAGTTTTTATACGAAACAGAGTAAGTATAAATACCCTTTGGTTCGCACAGAAATGAGATTTCTGTTCCTTGAGCACTGTTGAACGACTCAGAGAGATTTTGTGCGATTCATCTCTAAACTTCATTTCTTGATTCTTGTGCTTGCTATTCACATTGTTGTGGTTGATTTGCACACCTCTTATAATGGGCAAGGTAATTTCGTTAAGATCTCACTATTATAATGTCAAAATTTCGTACGATTCGGACTAAAACTTAGATCTAGGGAAATTGGACCGATAAAACTTAAAATTGACCACAAAATCGTTAAAATCGGATCTAGTAACCTGAAAATCAACTATCAATTTGCTGAAAACAACAAGTTTTAGAATCGGATTATACTTGGGCAAATTTTGGGACGACGACGATTTGGTACGAGTGAACTGTTATGCATGAAATAATATTTCAAAGCAAAATAATTAAGAATAGAATTTTGTACGAAACAAGTGAACCGTATGAATGTCATGAACTTCAAATTTCAAGTTTTGATCAAATGAATGTTTCGTATGAAACAGAGAAAGAAATTTTAAATTGTTCAAAATTTGTTGATCAAGTGAATTTTTTGTACGAAACATAAGTTTTTGTACGAACCAAGAGATAGAAACTTTGAAAGTTTAACATTTTTGTTTAAATGTGTATTTTGTACGACATCAAGAGTTTTTGTAAGAATCATTAAAGAATTTATCTTGGATTTGAGTAGCAGAACTGTTTTTGAAATAAAGATTAACATCTTGTCGCATTTGAACAGTCTTGTTTTTGGCCATCTTTTGCATCTCTAATTCATGACCTTCCAATCTCTCGATAAAGCGAGGCAACGAGAAATTGCTGTATTCAACTCCATTCTTCAAGATATTTAAGTAAGTCGACCATACACCTTGTGGCAGAGAATCAACTAGCTTATCAACAAGCTCTTCATTTGTCTTCACAATTCCCATTCTCTTCATATGAACCATCAGATGACAATATCGCTCAATTAGCTGCTTAACCGTTTCTCCTTTGATTAATGTGAACACATCAAACTCTTTGCTTAATAATGCCCTTTTGCTTTTGCGGGGTTGAGCACTACCTTGAAATTTGAGTCGAAGAGCATTCCATAAAGATTGCGCATCATCATCATGCTGCAGTAAAGCTAAAATGTCTTCTTTGATTGATTGCTGAAGAATGTTCATCATCTTCTTTTCGTTGATAAATCTTTCTCGTTCAACATCAGAGAATTGGGCAAGGGTCTTTTCAAGCCCATTTTCGCCAACTGGTGCGATGTATTTTGCCTCGATTGCAAACCAGCAAGTAAAATGGTTAGCTTGCACCCAGTTCATAAACCTCTCGCTCCAACTATCAAAGTCTTCCAGATTCATAAGCTTTGGAGGTTTAGTCATTGTTCCCATTTCGTTCTCTAAATTGATGTTTTGAGCTGCTGCAGTGGTAACAATCGATGTAGCGAACGCATTGTAAAATTCCTCAGACATTTTTCCTGTAAAAAGTTAAAACACACTTCTCGAAAATAAACAGATCAGATTAGACAGATTTTTATGCGGTGGAGAAGTTTCGTACGAAACAAATAACAAAAATTTTTCACGAATAGATTTTAGTACGATTCAAATTTCCTCATAAAACTATAATTTCGTACGAATTAATTCATTTTTATGCGAAACAAGTGTTTTTTACTAAGTACAATTTTGTACGAATCAAATATTTTTGTGCGAATCAAGTTGAAATTCTGAAAACTGTAAGATTTATGAAATTTTAACTGATTCGTATGAAAATTTTAAAGCTGCTAGTTCGTACCAAAATTAAAAACAACTGTATTTCGTGCGGTTCAAACTTCAAACTGATCAAATTTTATCAATTTCAACATGAATTAGTTCAATTTTATGTCCAAATTATGGTATGGATTGATTAGATTTAAGATTAACTTGAATTACTAAAAACCTAGTCCATTTTGTCCACGAGTCCGAAATTTGTCCAAAATCCAGCAAAGGTCAGAAAATGATAAGGATGAAGATATGTCCAAGTCTGAACAGTAACTACTTCTTGTCTATCTGTAGATTAGATCTCAAGGCTCTGATACCACTTGTGAACAGGGACCGAGCTCCCGAAATGAGCAATCGACCTGATCACACTCAACTAGCAGAGGCGGAATTCATTGCTAGAGAGGTAGATATGACAAACAAGATAGAAATTACTGTTTAATTGCTTCTGATCTAATAAAGACGTTCAAGTTACAGACGCAAGTCAACAAAATGACAGAGCTTCGCCGTATGAAATGACAAATCCGTTACCAGCTCTAACACAACACTTCCCTATTTATAGGTTGACATGACTCGTACTGAAGTGCGTGCACTAACAAACAAACAACTATGATTCGTACGAAATGGTATTTCGTACGAGTGACTCACTCGTACGAAATCAGTATGTTTTGTGCGAATCATAGCTTTCAAACATATAATATTTACATTTTCTCAAATAAACATTTACTTGTAAACTTTATGAACATTACAGATGTATCCTAGACGTAGGCAATAGACATTAGGCACCAACATCTATATAATGTGTTGTGTGTTCATTGTTTTGTAAGTTTTGGAAGTTCCCAGAGGGGAAATGCTGGCATAATCTCTCCAGGAATTCCGCCAGCCAGACAAGATGTATACTCTTTCGGTATGAATGAATGAATGCTTTCGCTGATTTGTTTCTACTCCTTTCTTAATAACGTCTACCAAATCGATGCTATCATACGCCCAAACTTCCTTCTAGAACCGCCGTCACTGGGACCTACAACGATAATGATGATGACCGTTGTCATCCTGATTCTAGTGGAGTTCGAATCTCACCGCCAATCAGGACATACAAACGGCGACGGGTGGCTGATAGTTCTAATGTTCAAGTTTCGAGTGTTGAAGCTGCTCGAGTGGAGATTTCTTTGAGTGCTGTCATTACCTCGGTTACTAGCGGTCTTACTATTCTGCGAAGATCAGTTTCTCTTCTGTTGATGACCGCTCCGCTACCAGTAGTCCATAAGTGTTTCTCCTTCTATGGGAACCTCTTCTCCAATCTTTTTTTTCTTATATTCCTACCACTCCTTTGTTTGGATCACTTACTTCTCCGATGAGTTCTGGTAATTAGTTTGCCTCTTCGGAAAGTACTGTGGTGCCTCCCCTCCTGTTTTTATAGGAATGCCGCTGAGTGGAACTTAGAGTTTTGTATGGCCGAGTTCTCCGGCTGCTCAAAGTTCTTCGGGGTCTAAAAGGCCTAAGCAGACATCGGCAAAGACCGGGGCGCCTAAGGCTCGAAGTGTTCATCCAAAGGTGGCTTTCGGTGCTGATCCTCTATCTTAGAAGAAGCAAAGTTTGCCTAAGCTGTTTGTTCCTCAATCGTATGGTCCAAGACCATCTGGAAATAAACCTAGTTCATCTGGTTTTGTTCTGAGACCTCTTGGCACATTAGGAGTTGGTGAAGGACAAACCTTTCCTGAGTTCGTTCAAACTCAGTTTCTAGATGTTGCCAAAGTTTTGAGAGAGCATCAAGAGCAAATTCAGCATCAACGAAAAGAGATTGAGTATTATAAGGAGAAGGATGTGAGGAGGGATCAACAGATGGCTCACTTGTTTAATTTTTCAAAGCGTTAGGGTATTCAGTTGGGGGACCTCATTAAAAAGGATGCCTCTTCTAATGCTCGACGAGAGACTCTAGTTAAGGCTACAGATCAACTGCATCAGATTATTACGGATCTTGTGAAGCTCCTTGCTGCTGGGGGGATACAACTTTACAAATACAAGCTCTAGCTCTATGAAGTTCGATGAACTCAAGAAAATTT
>CAMTDV010000585.1:0-14584 GCA_947069175.1 Scalesia atractyloides | reverse complement strand
TAAATTTAAAACCCTTATGTTAACCCATAAATAAACCGGGTTTTACGCTAACTGAAACCGTTATGGGGTTTTCCAAACGTCCTGGACTTTTGGGTGTTTCCCCGGAATTCAAATTTTAAAACCCAAATTTTAAACGAAAATTTTTAATTTAAAATTTAGTCTTAAATTGGACTTGAATTCAGAGTTGATCATTTTTAAATAACCAAAAAAAATTTTGCACTTCCTGTTTTTTCTCCACCCTTAGTCCCCTCTCGCGCCCTCAAACTCATCGGGGGGGACCTTCAATTTCTTTTTCGCACTACTTTCAATTGCCCGGAGCAGTTTTTTGAACTCCCCGGGACTTTCCCCGGAAAACCTTTTGTTTCCCCATAAAAATCAGTAAGTCTCTCAATTCTTTAAATTCGTCTTCATTTGGGTTAAGTTTTGCAAACTCAGACCCTTCAATCGGAATAATTTTTAGACGCGATATCGGATAACTCACTCTCCCCGGGAAAACCCTTTTTAAAAATTCCCAATTCTCGCTTTTTAAAAAGGGTATACCCTTTTTTAAACCTTTGGTAATCCTTTTTTCAGTGCTTCCAATTCCGTATTAGTAATAAAATTTGGGTTAAAACTGTCCGTCAGACGAAACCCTTTAAAAACAGAGCCGACGACTTCCCCGGGAAATTCTGGGGATAGATCGTTTCTGGGGGTATTTTTTACTTCCGAAATTTCTTCCCCCTTTTATTTTAGCCCTTTTGAATGTTTGTCAATCAAATTAACCCAAGGGAATCAGAAAGAGTATTCATGTCGGTGATATTGTAACGAAGAAGATGAAGTTAGGTTTTTTTATAAGTTTAATTTTAATTTTGGATATTATCTGGGGTTTAGACACAAGTCCAGCGGTGGACTGTGTGCGCCATATATCACACCCCGGGGGGTTGACCCTTGACACACACGTATGCTCTGAAATAAAGTTTTTTTTTTTTTCAAAACAAACCCGGGGATTAAACTAAACGGTAGTTTTTAAAGTAAAAAAAAAATCGGTTTTTTAAACTGGGGTTAAAAACCCCACAGCCCAGCGGTGGACTGGTGCAACCCTAACCCACACCCCCCGGGGTTCGAGCCCTTTTGGGCACGCTCCGGTTCGATGTTTAAAAAATTTTTTTTTGAAAATAAAAGAATTTTAAATAAACTAAAATAGTATATAAATAAATTAAAAACAAATTATTTGGGGTTTTAGCCCAGTAGCCCGTTGGTAGAGCTGCGTGCAGGGCGTACGGGGGTCTCGGGTTCGAGCCCTTTGCCCGGCGCAAAATTTACACACAATAGAACCGGTTCAAACAACGTCAAAAATCAAAAAAGTCAACGGTCAATGGTAAACGTAAAAAGTCAAATTTTTTTATATTTTTATTTTTTTAAATTTAATTTAAAAATCAAAATTTTAAAAAAAATTAAAAAAAAAAGTTTTTTGAAGATAAAAGGGAAAAAGCCCCTTTAAAATCACAAAAATATATCTAAAAAACCTATTAAAAATTTATTTTAAAAAAATTTCCCCCCATTTACTATTTTTTTCCGTTAATTTTTTAGGTTAGTTAATCCTCGTTGATCAATTTCCCTTTAAACTCGGGGCGCATTTCATCATCTTCAACCCCAAAAGCAAACCCCAAGTTTAGTGATTCTCGGGAAAAATTTCCCGTTTTTAAACACGTTTTTGGGGGGGATCATGTGTCTTACCCTTTATTTTTATTTAAATTATTGTGCATACATCATAAACATGAACAAATGTGTATTCAGCTTTTTATCAATTATTTTTTTGGTTTTGTTTAGATTTTTAAATTTTTTTTTTTCAGTACATGCAATATCAATTTGGCCCCGCCCCCCATTACATTTTGGGGCGTTGGCCAGTTCCCATTACATTATGAGCAAAGAACCCGGGGGTTGCCAACATTTTCGATCGGCTCCTTTTTTTTTTTTGGGCCCTTTATGCACAGACATTCTCATAGGCCGTCAGTTTTCCCCCTTACATTTTTGAGGTTTAAAGTGACGTTGCCAAAATATACAGTTTCATTATGTTTATATTCATGCAAGTTCATATGTTATTGTATGTTATTGTATGTATTGTTTGTGGTTGTTATTGCTTTGTTTGATTATTTGCATTTGCTCACATATGACTATTGCCAATTTTTCCCTTGATAAAGATAACAAAAAATAAATATAATGTTTTTTAAAACAAGGTTCCTGCCAACTTATGTTGACCCAAAAAACCCCATTTTTTACACATGATACAGGTGACCAGCTGCGCAAAACACATAGGATTGGCTTAGAAGAATAAACTGGTTTAGAGCTTGGTTTGTTTAGTTGATTATTTTTTTTGTTTTGATGAAAGTTTGGTTTTTGAGAATGTAATTTTTAAACTTAAATGAATATGAAACATTTTAGAAAATATTGAGCTTTGGTGAAAAACCCAATTTGCCCCGACTCTTTTTCCTTTGCGGGTCGGGGTGTGAAGATTGGTATCAGAGCATGACTATAGGGTATAGGATAGGTTATTAGACCCTTAGACCCTTTTCTGTAGTTAATTAGAAATTTTTAAGACTTTGGGGTTACATGCAAAATTCTGTTTTATTTTTTATGTTTATGTTACATTCAATGTTATGCGCTTTTTCTAAGTACATTTTTATTTATAAAGCCTATCATGAATCATATTCTCTAAAAATCTTCCCTGAAAGCACACATCACATCATTTTCATGATTGTTTTTACAATGATTTTGTATTTTCAATACATAAAGTGTGTTCTTGAGGGCATGTGAAACGGGAAAAGGGTACAAGTTCCGGTAGTGGAACGTCCTTTAGGTGGCTTCGTAAAAACCCAAAATAAAGGACCGTTTGTACCTGGGGACTAACGGGAGTACGAAGTACTATTAGGAAAAAGCTGCTATACCAAAGCGTGGAGCAAACCCCCACTTTGAGTTGTCATTGTTCTAACCCCCCGGACACTTCCAAAACATCATCTCGTAAAAAATTTTTGTGGTTTTCATTGGGGTAAGCGGTTTTAAAAACCCCCAATACAATGTAACCCTACCAACCAAAATAGTCAGGGGGGGCCCACATGACTTAAAGTGAAGGTAGGGGGAATTTGGGCCCAACATGAGAAAACCCAAAAATCTTGGATTTTGCATTTATATTATGTTTTTTCATTTTCTTTAAACACATGACACCTAAAAAGATCATAAACTCCAATCTTTTAGTTTTTCCTGTAGGTCGGTTGAAACAACGAGGGGTAGAAGATCGGAAAAGGCTCACAAACGCTTGGCCACTCAAACCCAAAAAACAACGAGGGGGTAGAAGTACTTTTGTACAAGGTTTCTAAACCCTCTACAATTTGTACTTTAACAACTTCTTTCTCGATAACTTTACCTCTGGACCACCTTGATTAGATTTATTTTTTAAAGTTTTATCTCCCTGCCCTTGAGGTCTTAAACTTTCTTTTCTTGGTGATGTCAATGTCCTTCATCAATTTTTTTCTCCTAACCACTTGTTCTTTCGTGCTTTCCATCAAAGTGACCTGGAAACGTAAACAAGAATTAGAGGATAAAATTCCTTATCCTGCATATGGATATTTCTCTTCTTCCTGTGTTGATGCAAGTATTGTTCTAGAATAGCTTGTTCGAAAACTGCTCTTTTGTTGCTGCCGCTGCTTCCCTGCGAATTATCTTCAACTATCTCTGCCATCAAAACAACTCCGGGCTTTTCCCAAAATAAGGTTCCAGTCAAAACCCCCTCTTCTGTGGATGAACCATGGCTTTCTCCGGGACTACTTTTGGCTTTTTTGGATTCAACTTTAGTCTTCTTCGGGAAAGGCTTATATTGAAGTGCCTCTTGTAATATTCATTCCCTCCCCAAAAGGACTTTGATTTTCGGTTTTTTCCTCGGTGTTCTTACACTCTCTTTTAAAAATTTCCCTTTTTGTGACTCTAAAACATGTGACTTTGGATTTGTCAAAACCCCCAAATTTTTTGCTGGGTTTCCCATGTCACGGCCTGTGAGTGCAACAAACTTTGTACTCTCCTGATGTCGAAGCTTTTGGACCCTTTGATGTCCATTAGTTTGAGCTCTTCCCGTCTACCCGGTCTTAAACTTTTGCGGTCATCTCGCGTTTGATCTTACGGCAACAAGACATTCATAAGACTCTAAGCGGGGAGAAGTAGTGACATATGTTTTTTTGCAACTTCTTTGAAACAACTTGTTCAAGTTACTGCGTTTGCATTTGTAAAATTCGGATCAGAAAATTTGATGTTGGTTCTGATTTGCTTGACTTTGGAAATTTAAACCAGTGCTCGAGTAAAAATTTTGTGGCTTTGGTCATACGAATTGAATGATTCTGGTTTGTGGGAAACTTCATGTTTGTACTAAAAGCAGTTCCAATTTTTGGACTTGAAATGTTATCTTGCATTCCGGTTTTGTATTTACAAACCGATGTCTTGAACAACATTAGCGTTCTTTGACTTTGCAATCTTTAGAGCTCCATTTCGTGGCCTTCGAGTTTATTAATAAACGTTGACAACTTGAAGAAATCCCACTTACCCACTATTTTTCAGAACCATCAAATACGTGTCCATTCACCCTTGGTAGGGGCGTCCAGCAAGTTTGTCGATGTATTCTTGTTCCGTCTTCTCAAGACCGTGGTCTTTGCATTTGCACTTTGAGATGACAGAAACGCTAAATTTCTTTTTGCTTAATGGTCTCATTCTTTAGCATGCTGAAATATCGAACTCTTTCAGAATGAGAGCCTTCTTGCTTTTTATCATTTCAGCACTGCCTTGGTATTTCTTCTGTAACGACAACAAAGCTCTCTTGCTGTAGTATACTCTGGTAGCAAGATCAGAATATCTTCTTTGATTGACTGTTGGATGAGACTAATCATCTTTTTCTCAACAATGTATTCGTCTCTCTGAGCTGTCGAGTAGTTGTACTTCTCAAGAAACTTGTTGATCTTCATCTACGGAATAGTATACCCTCTTTCGATCGACACCCAGCCAGCAAAGTGCATGGCTTGAACCCCGTAGGTAAATTTCTCTTTCCATGCCTCGTATTCATCCATGCTCATCAGCTTGGGCGGTTTAACGTCGTTCCCATTTCGTTATCAAGATTAACTTGATTATCACGTTGGCATTTGACGAACTAGCTCCGGACATATAAGCTCTTAGTTGATCTCCATTGTGAATCACGAATATTTTTCAAAAACTTTGAAAACAATTAGTCCTACTACAAGTTCATTTGAACTTGTAGCAACAAATGAAGAATTCTTGAATTTTCTAACAAGTTCGGTTGAACTTGTTAGTTTTACTTTGAAAATTTTCGTTTATCTTCAGTCGAACTTATAACATCAAACCCACAGATATTCGAGCAAACTTGTCAACAATTTTGACGAAATACAAGCAAGTTCGGGCGAACTTACTTAAAACTTTCTTGATTTTACACAAGTTCGGTCGAACTTGATGTAAAATTAATCAAAATTTAGTATCTTCGGGCGAACTTGACTTAAATTTCCTCAAAAATCACCTAAGTTTCGGGCGAACTTACAAAAAATCACTTGAAAAGTGATGTTTTAGTGCAAGTTCGGCCGAACATGGCCAATAAGTTCGTTCCAGAAAATTTTCAAAAATAGGGTTTTTTCAAAATTTCGACATGAATTTGGTCTCCATCTTTCAAGGGTTTATCTTTGTTGTATTTTACATGATATATTCAAAATTTAAAGATTTTGACCGTGAATTCTTCATTTTGTGATCAAAGTTAAAGAAAAAGAAGAATGGAGTAGAAATAGAAGAGTTCTTGTCTTGATACTATCAAATCAGGCTGTTCTAGCTCTGATACCACTTGTAGGACAGATCCTCGATGCTTAGGAACCTAAATTTGACATCTAACGTCCATAATAGCGGAAATATTACGTCATGTTACCCAATAGACAAGAATTAATCAGTTAATCGTCAGTTTTATTGATTAAACGTTCAGATTACAGACTAACAGAGCTTCGCCTCTACAATGCCAAAGTTACAAATGAAACACACAAGCTAGGTTTTTATAGCACAACAAGTTCGGCCCATGAGGACACAAGTTCGCCCGAACTTACCTATGCAAGTTCGGCCGAACATGTATTATACATGTACATTTAGAGCAAACTTGGCTATAATACACATAAATACTTCGTATACCAGCCTATTCAGCTCTACACAATACAGACTTGATATAAGACTAAGACATAGACATTCTGCACCAACAACTAGATTTTTATAAACTCTATCTCACGTGTTTACAAAATTATTGCAATATCAAAATATTTTCAAAACAAAGTTTTCAATTACGACTCTAGGAGTCGGGTTATATGTTGCAATGTATTTAAAGCCATGAACTTAATACACTCACAAAACCTATGTACTTGTCGGCATATTTTTGCTGACTCGTTTTCACATATGTTTCAGGAAATCAAGTTTGATATCGATGCTATGCTCACGTAGGATGGACGTGGACCGTAGTGCCTTAAAATAAACAAGACAATAACAATGTTTTTTTAGTGTGTTTTAAATTCTCAAAAGACAATATAAACTATGTTTAATATCAAATAAAACGAAATATGAAATACCATGTGTTGTTGAAACAATCTGTTAACGTGACTCCCCAAGTGTTTCCGTCGCGTGTTGTTTTTACGCGATTTGGGGTGTTACAGCAATCACAGTTATCAATTATGTAATTTAGGAATCTGTTTATTCTACTTGATTAGTGGAGATCTCTTTGTATTTATATCCATGGTATTTGTAAATGAAATATATCAAATACCAATTCTCACATGGTATCAGCCTGATTACTCGATCCCTTCTAAAATCTTTTCATCTCTTTCTCATGGCTAGTGACCATACTGATCCTAAAGCGCCGCGGCAATGATCCCACCACCGCACCTCTCTCAACTCTCTTCATCTTCTCACTATCAAATTAACCTCAACCAACGACTTACCTTAGAAACTTCAGGTCCTGCCCCTACTGTCATTCCAGCGTTTAGCAGGGCATAACGATGGCACTACTGCGCCGCCACCAGAGACCATTACTAAGAATGATAAAATCATTCAAAACCCCGCTTTCACTCTCTGGTAGGATACCGACCAACAATTGTTTCTTCTTCTTTTTAGTCCTCATTATCGGAAGAGGTTATCGGCCTTACCACTGCTCATGAGGTGTGGTTGTACTCTTGAAAAGCCAATCAACACGATTCTATTGAACGCCTACGTGATTCACTTCGCCAGTTACAAAAAGGTTTCATCTTCAGTCCTTGCGAAAATGATAAGACACATGTTCGACTTCGTGACATCTGAAGCAAATTCTCATGTCATTGCGATTTCTCACAAACCTCGGAGTTTCTTGAACATGTTCATGACTCTTTCTATCAAAAAATTCTTCATCCAACTTTTTTTCAAACAAATCTTTCTCACTATCAGAATTAGGTCCAACAACAAATTTTAAATTCCTTTGGTACTTCGACCTTAGAGTGATATGACCTGTTTCTAGCTTGGTTAAAGTTATCCCTGAACCCATTTCCATTACCCTGAATATTTTGATTTTGAATATGTAATTATTTCTACCATGGTACCCCCTAATACCCTGATGATTCTGATAATTTCTAGAATTGGTTTCTCAAACTTTAGTTGTATCTCGATTGATTTCTATGAGCTATCTTAGTTTGGTAATAAATAGTTTCTACAAACCTCTTGGTTTGATTCTGGTTATTCCTAGTGTTTGGGGAACTAAATTCAACCTTTGGTATAACTTTCTTCTTTTCAGTCTTAACGTTTAAAGTGACATCCTCAACTAGCTTAAATGTCTTAGCAATGAGAGAAACATTCACATTCTTAATTGGAAAATCAAATCTGAATAAATCTTATCTGACCCTATCTTTAATATATTGTTATCATGTTTTCCAGGTCATACTAAATGTGATTATCTAATGGAGTATTTGCATTCTTTACAACTTTACCCTCATTTTCACTATCAGAGTTTTCCTCAATCACAACTAATTCATTTTCAAACACCTTTTTAGCCACAGAAAACACATAGTTTCATCACAATTATCTGAACAATTTCTAGATTTATCATATGATACATTATTGGTTTTAGGTAAAACCTTAATTGGGTGAAATACCAATGGTTTTGAGAGAACATCAATAACTTCTCCAACGTCCTCGGGTGGTTTTTGTAAATTTTTTATTAAACAGAGGAGGAACCCTGTTATACCCGATTCCACGATAACTTCTGTGACAACTGGTACTTTTCGGCTTTTAATTACGTGATTAATAAATGTTTAAGGCGATAATAAATAGTGTTTAAGACATGTATAAACTTAATAAGGCATTCGAAATGTCTAGGAACGCCTATCTAACTTTACAGTGCGCGTATGGTGATTTTCGGGAAAACTGTTGAACGACAAGAGACAACGAACTAACACCGAACAAAATACTAAAAAAGCCGACAAAAACGAATTTTATACGTATAATTTGTGCATATGAACTTAGTTTTGCGAATTTACGGTACATTGAATGGCACAAAGCGCCTACGTGTACGAAAAACGAGACTGCAGAAGCGCACCTGCAACAAAACGAAAGCATTGGACACGTGTATTGCTTTCAAAACTGAAATATTATGACAAATTTAGCTTTGTATTTGAATTTTATATTTGCAGTTGAAATCAGATTGAAAAACGGATTAGAAATGACCTCGAAGCAAATTTCGCGGTTTTAACGCAACGACGAACGTACGCGACTAATATCGAATACCGACATCATTTTTCGTAGTTTTGACCCTAAAACTTTGTTATATGACATTCTACAAAGTTCGGGTGTGAAAACATGCTTTAGAAATACGATCGGGCCATTAAAAACACAAGAACCGGGCTTATGGGCCTTGGGCCCAACCCACCAAATCCTAGCTATATAAGTGTGTTTACACACACAAACACCATAAACACACACACTACTCTCTCTCCTCACACCCTTTCTCTTCTCACTCACTCTCTCTCTGGAAATCCGGTGGCCGGACTTCGGCCGACCACCGGCGAAGGCCGGCGAGACCACGACGGCAAACCCGCCGGCGGCGACTTTTCCGGCGATTTTCTGGCGACCTTTTCTCGGCCAAGAGTACACTTTTTCGACTATCTTCGACATTCTGGATCGCGTGGTGATGTTAGTTTTTCAAGATTCAAAGCCGTTTGAGCACAGGAGCAACTCCGACTTATATAGAATCGTTATGGTTAACGATTCGGTAGAGCTCGGACATGTAGTTTCACTACGTTGTCTTATTAGAAACTTATAAGAATGATTCCTTGATAGGAATGCTATAGTTGCACGCTAGAAAGTTCACGCTCTTGGAATAACACTGTGGAATCACATTAAGCTAGCTATGCACAAGGATAAAGGTGAGTTCATAACCCCACTTTTTACAGTTATACATTTTTATAAATGTTTTCGGGGGTGGAAAGACATGCAAGTTTTGCAAAAGTACACAAAATTTTGATGAACGAAAATTTATATTTCTAAACCATGTTGCGAAAGGATTTCAATTAACTCAAAAGGTTTACGAAAGGTTTATGCTCAACATACCGGTTTTACAAAAACACTCGCGTATTTTCAAAACGTGCATGAGTTTCATGGATAGGGACGGGATTGCCCTAGTTACAACGGGACAGGATTGTCCTACATACAAACAAGAGGACTGGTTGGTCCTGATTTTAGACTTAAACGGGCTAGGCCCATTTTCACTTGTGCGGGGCACAAAGACTCTGTGAGTTCATGTTCCCCCTTTTCTTTTGAAACGTTTTCCAGTTTTCTAACAATCGGGGGTGAAATACATGCTATGACATATTATGACAAAAGGGTATGTTAGCTAGGGTTTAAAGAAAGAACTATGATCAATGTGTGTAAGTAGGAATGACTATATAATAACCATTAATCACTTAGTGACCAAGGTGCAAAGGTGTAGATCTGTTGAGTTGTGAGACACGCTCCATTCTAAATGAAATAAGTCCTTTCAGAATGCTTTTGTGAGCCCCAAGAAACTCTTAATAAAACAAGTCCGTTTAGAGTGCAAGGTTGTCTCGGTTTGGTTATTTACTTATGACACATAATATCAGGGACTAGCTACCCGCTGATAGATCCTTAAACCGTAGGAATAACAATAACATACCAGGATTTCAATATTGGCTTATGACAGTGGCCTAGATTTAAATATTGGCTTATAACTATGACAATGGCAGGATTTCAACGTTGATGACAATTATGACAGACAACATTATGACAGAAAACATTTTGTTACGGTTTACAAATACAACAGTTACATTCATTGGTTTACAAACATAACGAGAACATTTTGATACGATATACGCGATACGATATTTCAAATGTTTTGAGATACTATGATCTCACGAAGAGGTTATCAAAAGATTTATTTTAAATCTTTTTCAAACAAACTATGAACTTGCTAACTTTATGTTGATTTTTCGCATGTTTCTTTCTCATGTTACATATCCAAACTATGGCACGGTTGGAATAGGAGAAACCATTGGAACTCGAGTACTTAGCGGTGTTCATTCCTAAAAGTCTTAGCTAATAACTACTTTCACTGTGCAATGAAGATACCAGTCCAGTCACGCCGGCTCTGATGTGATCGAATTATCGGGTTGCGTGACAACTTCAGTCACATTCATCTTCCCCTATTTCTTTAATTTTCTTTATATGTTTGGGGATGATGTGATCAAGAGTGTGATGCAGATGGGTACGTTCCAATTTCCTTTCAATTTTACATTTACCATTTGCTCTTTTAGATTGCAGTTTCTTCAATGTAAGAGTTTATAGCGGTTTGTCTACTAAAAAATATGGCGTCTAACTCACTTTTTTATTTAATCAACATTTTATGCTGATTGATAAAATATTTCAACTTCTTTGTAATATGTTATAGGCATTTTAAATACATTGCAGATGGCACAACATATTTCTGAGAATGCTCTTTTAATTTTTCAGTGTTTCCTTCCTTTTTTATGCATCGTGCACAGATAGGAGTGTTATTGTTTACACTCTTAACACTCACAGTCAATTTTACACATGAATCAGATTCAAATTCAAAATCTGTTTTTACCTCTTTAAGTTGTGCCATCATTGCGTGTTGAACAATTTCTTCAATTGATTCAGACAGAAAAACTGGTTGAATCATCAGAATCTCTTCACCAATGTTCATTTCAACTAGTTTCGATCCTTCGGTAAAATATCCTGCAAAATTTTCAACAAATTCAGTAGGAAACACAAATTTTAAAACTTGAAATTGAAAAGATTCAGTTTTTCTCTCCTCTTTGATTGCAAGTGTTGGTCCAATTTTAATTTTATGTGATCTCGGCAACAAACGCAGCTCCTTCAGGCATTGGCACCACATTTGTTCCAGTTAAAGCCTTCATCATCTTGGACTACCAACAATGCTTTATCATTTAATGATGATGCTTTTTAGTTTGATGATAATGAACCTTTAATAGGAACAACACGGCTTGGAGATGATAGACTTTGGTTTTTGATTATGCGGTTGTGGGCGATAACGATATGCTTTTTGATAGTAGTCATTTCTTCCTCCAAATGGGTTTTGATTTCCTTCTACTCTAGGTTTATTGCACTCCCGCTTGAATTGACCACGTTCACACAGTTGAAACAAGTAACTTTTGATTTATCAAACTTAAGCTTCACATTTTCCCAGCTAAATCTTTTCTGCCTATTATCTGAATGAATCTCTGTGCATGCCTCATCACACATGTCAGATACTAACGAATGTCAATTAATTCCGTCACTTTGGGATCAATTTGATCGTAGTCTTTTTTAACCAGATTATAGTTCCCGATCTTTTTAGTGACCAGACACTCGTATAATTGTAACACTGATGCAAGTAACGCCATGTGTTCTTTCGCATTTGGAATTGGTGAGTTTTGCATATTTGTTAGATACACTGAAACATTGCATTGAAGACTTTACCCTGAATTCATTTGACTCTGGAAATTTTGCTATTGTTGAAATTATTGTGGTTAATTATGACGCTGTTGAGGTTGACTTTGCCCAAGATGCAAAAAGTCTGGTAGATTTGACAAATATACCCCTGAATTTCTGAGATATTACCAACACAAGCATTTCCTTTTGAAGTTGGCCCTCTTGATTAATAGGCATTGCTGAGTATGTGAATCCACCATTACCATCTGGCATCAATATATAACTATATTTGTTCAAGCTTCCCAAATTTTCATTAAAGGTTGTCTGCATTTTTGGTCCTTGAACAGTTTATGTATTCTTGCGTACAGACTAGTATCTTAGTGTATCATCTGGGATTGCATCTTAGCTTTCTTCCTGGTGTCTAATTCTTAAGCCTCAAGCTTCTTGATGAATTGACCCACTGTTAATTCTCCCCATTCCTGTTGCCCTTTAACCATGATGAGTAAACTTCCCCACTCGTTGTCTGGTAATGCATCTACAAGTTTGATATTCTTTTCTAGATTCGTCTTAAAAAATTTTGAATTCATCCATATCCGCAAGCAAGTGACAAAATCTTTCTATCAGTTGATTGGAGTCTCTCCTTTCATATTATAAAGATTTGAAGCTCATTCTTTATCAATTCTGCTTTGCTATCAATCATATCTTGACTCCCCTAATACTTTTCATATAGAGCTTCCCATAAAGACTTTGATGTCCTCTTGCTCTTCAAAAGATTTTAGGGATATCATCTGTTAAAGCTTGTTGTAGCTGACTAACATTCTCTTCTCAACATTCATAATTCTTTTTATCTTCACCGCTAACGTTTTAGATAATTGTGAGTTCTGGATTTGGGTGGGTTTAGATGGAATTTTGGATGGGATAGCACTAATTCGGTGGAATGTTATTAAGAACGGAGTAGAACCGAAGTCGAATGATTTCATTAACCGAAAGAGTAAAATCTTTACAAGTTCCAGCTTTCCCCCTCGGGAAAACTCTAAAAATTATAAAAACTATGAAACACAACACTAAAATATAGAAGGGGTTTGGTGCGTACGAAGGGTTAATCCTCCCAAGTGTCATGTGTTCGTTTTTTCACAAAAATATATAATATTCAAGCACGCTCTATCTAGCCTTTCGCCCAGTGAGAACACTAATATGCACCAAAAATATTCATGGTACCCTAGTAGTTTGATGACGCGAAAAAAAAACTCTTCTTCAATACATCCAATACAATGCTAAACCTTGAATGAAACCCCTCGAATCTATCTTTCCCCCTAAAAAATTTTTAAATTTTTGAGCAAATACGGGGCTTTATTTTTTGTACCCTATGTTGTCGAGGTTTAGTTTTTTGAAAAGTTTCCTATTGATAGACTTTTTAAAAAACCTTTGAAAAAATTTCCAAACTTTACTTTTCCAAGTCCTCCCGCGTATGTTCGTGTGGTATGATAAAATGAAAAGTCATGCTATTACTCCTGGGGAAGGGTTTACTCTTGTGTTCAACTTAAAGCGTATGACTCCAGAAACAAGCTCTTGTCGGTTTGATCTTACGCTGGACAAATTCTTGAAACGACGAGACACTTTGGACGTGTTTTTGGGGGTTTTGGGGGTTTGTAATTTCCAAATATGTTAAAACAAATATGAACAAGAGAGCTTGGAGAAGAATTTTTTCAAATTTAAAGCGTGAAAATGTTCAATATTTAAATAGAGCGTTTGATGCCGAATTCTTTACTTCTAAGCAATAGACAAGTAGTATCACTTCCCTTAGCTTGATACCATTAAAATTTAAAGGAGTTGGTCATGTAGCGTTGTAAAATGTTTACAATGATGTGAAGGAATCTACGACGCGTATAAGTGGGAATCCATTTTTTGTGTTGTGTTGGCTCAGACAATGTAAATACTTGTTTCTGATTAAAATTTGGAAGCATTCGTTAAGAAGCTCTCTTTTTAAAAGCTTCATAGGGAAAATTAAGATCCTAGTGCACGCCCACATTTTGTAGGCGAAAGACCTTATGTCCACTTATACGTCGGACTACTCCTACGCACGCAGAACCCATGCGTTGCGCCTGGTAATTTACAATCCTTTAAAAAAAAATCTAAACACACGAACGTACTATCTAATAAACAAAATGATTTACAAAAGACGCACAATTAGACATTACTTCTAACATTGTTAGTGGTTTCCCAAAAATGGAACCGAAAGTTTTTCTGTTTTTTTAATTTTTTTTTTCTTTTGTTAGAAATAGGTAACCAAAAGTTTTTTCTGAATCAAAACAAGTATTAACACTCAACACAATTGGTCAAACTAAAGAACATTTTGGAATTTTCGTGTAATTTTTAAAAAAATTTTTTAGTAATTTGTCAAAAAAAATAAACGCAGGGGAAAAACATGTACCGGGGTTTTGGTTTAAACGATTCCCCAGTGATTCGTTACAATCAAAATTGGGTTTAAAAATAAAATATTAAAGAAAATGACTACCCAAGTAAGACACCTTGGTTCAAGAACGATTCGCTAGATGATCGTTGACCCCGAAATCATGATTTGTTCGTTTGAAAGTTTCAACGA
>CAMTDV010000584.1:0-14488 GCA_947069175.1 Scalesia atractyloides | reverse complement strand
ACAAAGACACGGCCTTGAAAAAGCCCCTTTTCCAGTAGAAACCCCAAAAACCGGCCTTCTTGTGGATTTGAACTGCCACCAACGCTGGTGCGGCGGTTGTTGCCCCCCCTGCTGCTTGTCGCTTTTTTGATTTCCCCGGTGGGGGCGACACACGCGATGTCGCGTGTTGTCGTGCAGCGGCGAGCTTTCCTTGCCGTCAATCGACACACGTGGTCAAACGATCATCGGGGTGGAGGGTGGGGCGGGGGTGGTAACCACCCCTTTTCCCCCCGGGGCCCCCCCTGAAGGTGGACGACGTACGGTCTTTTCGGGGGTTTTTCGAAAGCTCTTCCCCCGCGATGGACCCCGCCCTTTTTCCCCGGGCGCCCCCTCCCCCCCCCCGGGACGACGGGGGGAAGGGCACGACTGCCCCCACCCCCCCCCCGCCGCCCCCACGCTAAAAACATCCTGTGCCGGGGTGTCACTTGTGAGGCTCGCTGTGGATGCCGAGGAGGCAGCATCGAAACTTCATGCTTTCGTCTTTTGGGCCCCGCGCCAAAGCCCCCCGATGGGCTGCCGCGTTCTTGCTTTTCCCCTGCCGTGTCTATGTGCAAAACGCAGAGCACTTAATCAAGTTTTGGGGGTGGTGTTTGGGTTGTGTTTTTGTCCATATCACCAACCTATACAACCTATAAGAAATGCAAGACAGCTAAAAAAGTCCCTGCATTACCGATCGCATCACCATAGATTGATGGATTTTTTACGATTGCTTTGATCCCGACCGCCCAACACATCCGATATTTGGGAAAACAAAAACAGCAACAAAAAGGGAAGACTACGGAAATGAATCGGTAACAGACGACAGACGGATGAGGTGGTCTTTTTGCGGCCCCCCACAACGACGTTTTTTGGACTTTTTGTTCTCCCACAAACATAATAGTATTCTGTACGAACCTTTGGGTTTTGGGATGGTAAAGCATGACATATTTCGTGTGGTTCGGTTGTTTTTAAAAAAAGGTGTATCCATCAAGTATATATGTATGATAACATGTTTTGCTTGTGTTTGTTTTATGATGTAATATATTTCCTCTATCCCCCTTTTGAATTTTTTATTGTTTTTTTGGCATCGTTGTTGGCCACCACAGCGGTGCACGGCTTTCCTGGCGTTGTATCACCAAGTGTCGTTCAACTCTCGCCCTTGTCATGAAATTTTGAAAATCTCTCTCAATTGGCCACCCTTCATGATCTCTGCTGGGGCCCCTTTTGACCCACTGGGGCATCACGAAGCATCCGACGCTTTTGCACTCGGTGGGAACATAAAAATCCGATCCCATGCACCTCCTGGAAACCATCACTTCAACCAAAATCGTTTAAAAAATAATTATTTTTATATTATAATTTGTATGTGTGAATGTTACTTTTTTTTTTCACAAGAGCAGTAAAATTCGTGATTGTTTGTTATATTTTGTATTTGATTAATTTTTTTTTTTATGTGTAGTTTTTTAAGACTTTTGTTGTGTTTACATAAATTTCGGGGGACAAAAAGCGACAACCCTCCACCCCCCGCTGGCTCGCATCCCGCCACGCCCACGCCCCACGCCCCGTCGGTCGCGCCCACCGCGCGCTCGTCGCTCCTCGTGTTCATTCGCGCACCGCCACCGTCGCGGAGTAAGAGCAACACACGCTGCATTGTTGTCAATCACCAAGTTACGCAGCATCGCTCCGTTTCCGTCATACGCGTCGTTCCCTTCCGCCGCCCACCACACCACCTCGTCCTCCCATATTTATTTAGGTCACCCACCACAGGCTGTCGATTTCTTTTCGACACAGGTCCCAAATTTGCCAAAGCACGGTTCCCGGTGCCCCAAACATCACGACGCGAGCTAGCGACCATGACGCCTCCGTTTCACCGTCTTGTCGTCGTGCGGTACGCCAAGTCTGCCAACCAGCGTACGCGAGGTGATGACACAAGAAAAAATTTTTCCCCCCAAACGCCTCTTGGCCGCCTTCAGCACGGGGGGGGGTGGTTTTTTTTTTGGGCTTTTTCGTGTTCGCTCTCCGCAGTCATGACGGTTACCGCACCGACCACCGGTGCACTACGGTTCTCCTCCCCCCCGTCGTCCCGTTTTGTTGTTGCATTCTGCGGTTCGTTTAATGGTGTGGTCGCTGTCGTTGTTTTTGTAAAAGGCTGCATACCCGCCGCTGCGGTGGGTGAAAGATGCGGGGTCGAACGGGCACGGGGGTTTTGTTGTCAGGTCAAAAAAGCGTGGGTTAGAAAACGGCAGGGGCCCCTGTGGCGTGTCTCGAAGGGGCCCCGTTTTTCCCCCCCCCCACACCGCTCCCCCCCCGCCCACAGGCCACCCCGATCGACTCTTTTTTGGGGTGCCTGGCCATTCCAGGTAGCAAAAACCCCTTGCTTTTTTTGTGTGTGGTGTAGGACCGAAGCCGTTTGCAAGGGGGAATCGCCGGGGTGCGGGTTTCTGACCCTCACGGGGTGCGGCAATCACCGGGTCATGAAAAAAAACCCCCATTGGTGCTTTTTATTAACGTTTTTGTTGTTGTTGCTGAAAAACAGGTGAGTGACCGAGGCCGCTGCAGTCACGGGTGCGGCTGGCTCGACGCAGCAAAAGACGAGCGGCTGTGCGCACGGCTTGATGCCGGGGGCAGCCCCACAGCGCTGCCACCCCCCCCCCTGTCCCCCTCTTACGGAACGAACGTGCTGGCTGGTGAGCCCTGACCGTGGTGTCATCCTCCTCTTTTCCTCTTTCCCCAAAGTGTGCGAGCCCCTTTTGCCCGCCGACGCCCCCAAAACCGGGGGCGAGAAAAGGGGACGGGGGGTTAAACCAGTGTCATGAAGTGTCGCATCGCGGGGGTGCACGGCGGTGTTCGGTAATGGATAGGCGCTGCTGCACAGCGGGAAGTGGGATGCGACGGGCCCGCCCACCCACGCCCGGGGGTTACTTCGCCAACGACGATGGGTTACGTTGTCGCGGGGCGGCGGGTTGTGCGCCCAGTTTTTCTGCAGCGTTTCCCTGTCGGCGTGATTATTCCTGAAACTTTGGTGACGCGGCGGTGCCGAAAGGGGGGCACAGGTTAAAAAAGTCTGTCCCCCCGCTGTGTCTCGTGTATTTAAAAAATTTATTTCTCGGCTTGTTGTCTTCGTTTCGCTTTTGTCCCCTTGGTGTGGTTTTTTGCATGCCCCTCCTTGCTTGCGAGCTCTGTTGTTCGATGTGCTGTTTTTCGTGTGTGGCACACGCGACTACCCGACCCCAGCCCCCCAGTAGCGCGCACGAGGGGGGGGGGGAAAAACCGGCAACAGCGCATCGGAAGGGCCCCAACGATGGTGCGCAAACACCCACACACCCGACTGCCTTAAAAACCATCATTTTACTCCTCATTTTTTTTTTTGGGGAGTTGTCGTGCGTTATCACCGCGGCGTCGAATTTACTGAAGCCGTGAGCAATGCAAAGGTGCACATGGAAGGCCCCCCCGGGGTTTCGCATGCCCCCCCCTCGCCCCCGGGCCCGTTTTGCGCCCCCCTGTAACTCCCCCTCGGCCCCCGTCTTTATCGAGCAGCATTGCCGAGGGGGCATCAGCGCGTAGGGCAAGTGCCGGCCACCTGCTACCCCCCGCTTTACCCCCTTTTATACCAACTCTCTTCGCGACGCAAGCGTCTCGTCTTGGTTGTTTTTTCCCCCTCAATTTGTTGGTTTTGTCGGTTTTGTTGCTTTTGCTGTTCGCATGTGCTTCGCCGAAAACCTGCGCCGATTTTGTGCATCCATTTTTCGTGTACTTGGCCTCCTCTTGTTGTGTGCCGCGGTGGCCCCACTGCGATAAGTAAATCGCGCGCACCGGCCCGGAAAAAAGGGGGAAAAACCCCCGGGGAGCCAAAAGCCACAACGTGCATGCGAGCCCCCCCTTTGCACCCCCGGGGGGGCCCCGACACCTCCGCCAAAAACCGCCTCGATTGAGCAAGATAGCCCGGAGATCGCGTCATGCAACAGAAATCCTTTTTACCGCCGCCTTGTTACAGCGATCTTTATTTCCCCTCGTCATGCCGGTCTTTTTTGTTTGCTTGTTATTGTTCTTCCCCCAATCTCCCACCCCCTTTTTTTTGGACCATTTTATGGACGGAGCAGACCTTGACCCCGTTCGGAGCGACCCCTTTTTAGTCGCACGTGTGGATTCGCATCGCCGCTTCTCTTCTGTTGCATCTTTCTTTCCTCCTTTTTTCATGACGTGTGGGGGTCTTTTTGCCAAGTCCCCCCGTGGCACCGCGGCAGCTGGACAAGTCACATGAGACGCGAAAACACCACACCCCGGCCCCTGCTGCCTATTGCCGAAGCAGACACTTTAAAGCACAAGGAATCAAAGGCCATGCTCCCCGCAGGCCCCGCCGAGATGATACATAACCCCGGCCCAAAAGAGGCCCCCCGGTGGCGTAGGAACCCATCGATGATCAACCAAAGGATGGCTAAAGATTGTCCCGGCGGGCCGGTGTAAGGGGGGTTCTGTGGTCGGGCGGAGCGCCGAGTCTGTTTGGGTATAGTCAAGAATCGGGTACGTTTGGGGGCCACGCTTTGCCCCCAAAACACTATATAAGGGAACGCGTCATGAGACTGTCCTCATTTGCCCATTACGGGGGGCCGTGGTGCGCGGGTTGTGCTGTGGGGCCCCCCTGGTTGTGTCATGGGGGGAAGACTGCGGGGGGTGCATAACAATTCTGGACCGGAAAGAAAAACGTGGCTGTGCGCGAATCCGGGCGGGTGAGAGGATGAAGGCCCCACTTTTGGGTCACGACGTCCCCCACGCAGTAGAGCCGGGGTGGTGTGTCTGAGAGAATAAAAACCATGCCCCCAGGGGGAGCGAGCGGAAGGAACTTGCCCAGTCGGGGCAGCAGTTTCCACGTACATTGATGACAGGGTTTGAGTTGGGGAAACCCGCCAAGGGGGGCCCGCAAGGCATGTGCGTGGCAGGCGTGAAGGATGCATTGTCCAGGGTGTCAACTTTCAAAGGGGTGGGTCGTGTTTTTCCCAACGTCTGGAGTTTCTTAGCTCTCGGATCCCCAAAACCTTGGGGCCTGTTGACATTGCGAAACCCGCCGCAGCATCCCCCCGCATCCCCCACGCGAAGGATGTCAAAAATAAAATTTTCCGTAACGGTATTTTAATTTTTTATTATGCTTGTCTCCTTTTACATCTATGAAGTAGTGCTCTTGTGTACAAGACGCGGGGAAAAAACCAGCTAAAGTGTGTGTGTGTGTTCGTGTTTTCGCACAAAGGTTTTAATGTAATCACTCATGACTACTGCATGGGTGAAAACAATCAAAACCACCCCGATGTAAAACACTTTAAGCTATATATTTTGTCTTCTATAATGAGCATACGTTTTCCACTAATTTTTTTATAATTTACATAAATACATAAGGGTCTAAGATGTCCTACACAAGCTTTTTTTCTTAAAAAAATTTTTTTTTTTAAAAAGCAAAAAAAGCATCGTGTAAATATGGGTCATATACAAGTGCTTTAGACTTTGACTAAATTATTTATAAAGTCACCACGAAGCGCAACAAGCAAGAAAAAAATGTTATCCTCTAATCGTAGAATCAAGCATAAAAAAATTAACCTGAGGGTACTTTAATTCAAGTATATTTGAATAACCCCCAGTTCTCATCATAGGCGCACCACTCGCTAAAAAAAAATGACAGTATATATCGCTCTCTCTTCCTCACCGTATCTTGACCATATCCCGCCGTGGAAATTGTCGCGAGCGTAAAACATACGAAACACACATGTCAGCATCACGGGCGGGGCCACCTCACAATTGCTCAAGCCCAATCCATGCGCTTCATGCTCTAACCCAGAAGACAAACAAACGATTGAAGAACATGCGGTAGCACATGAATGTAAACGCTCTCTATATATTACCCCTGCCATTCGGCAGAACGGCTATCTACGTGAATAGTTATAATAATAAGCTTAAAATTGACTGGGTGCGTATGTGTGTTTACTTTACGAAATTGTGAAGGACTTGCGTAGGTAAAAAGATAATTATGTAAACCCAAAAGTAAAGTATATATTACATTAACAATAAAGGGAAAGCTATTGCTTCCAAAGATGAGCTGTCAGTATACACTTTTGCCTCGTTGTCCCAATAGCTTGCTTACTTTTGGACTCTTGGTACTTCAACCGTGATGACCAGAGCAACCCTTTGGAAAGCGATGATCTAAAAAAGAAAGTGTGCTGCAAAAACCTGTGTATGTATAGGTCTGTGAGGAGCAAAAGGAAAGTAGTCAGTCGAAAAGAATATCGTGATAATCTATGAGCCATAAACCACGCAACAGCCAACGCACATGGGATACACCTACATATGTATTCTGATCTTGCTATGTACGCCACAAAACCACTTTAAAATATTAAATATTTTATACATATATTATGTGTGTGTGTGGTACCATGTAACAATTCACTGCCCAATTCGCTCTAGTTGGGCCAGGTGTACCCAGGGCGGGAGGGTGGAAATCCGTACCCGCGACCACTACTCCTCTTCACTCCGTCCGCTACGCACTCCACTTGGCGCTTAACCAAACCGACCCTGAGGACCTCCCTCCAAAGACACAAACTCGGCGCGGGTGTTTTCACACACCCTCTCATCCTTCTCTGTTTGTCACAATTCGGCTTTGTTTATTGTTGTTTGTCCCCCAATTGTGAGCAACACCGCAAAGACAAGACAGCTTTCGACTCCCCTCAAAAGACACGGCGATAGTCCTCCTCTTATATGGAAAACTTTTGATTTTCCTTGTTCGCTGTACATGTGAAGGGGTCTTTGCCCCACCCACCCGCGACAAAACCCCAGCTCACGCACACGTTTGCGTCAGCTGTGTCACCTGCCCATCACGCCGTGCCCGCGAGGACCACGTCCCCCCCGCCCCGCCCTCCCTCCTCCCATGATCCAGCTTTCTCTCGGCCGCACACTGCGCCTCCCCGAGACGGCATCTTTCCGCGCGCCGCCCAGTTCTTTAAGATCGGCCCCACGAACACACTGCCGCGCCGGGCGCGTTCGGCAGCGGTCCGACTCGTTTGCGTGTTTGCAGTGACTTTGTTGTTTTGTTTGTTGTTGTGAGTCCGCCCGACGCATTCCCGTGTGGCCGAATCGTCGTCGGTGGGGGCTGCGCAGACGAGTTGGGGCGCTCCGCAACGCCGCTTCGCCGTGTGCGGACGGGTTACGAGCACTCGCCCCGACTGCGCTTTCGATCCCGCCAACAACCCCCCCTTTTGCATGGTAGTTTAACCGCGCAGGCGGCAAGACGTGTGTGCGTGCTGCGCGGACCGAGCTCGTTTGCGGCCCATGGCGCACGAGGCTGTGTGGTAATAATTGTCTGTTGCCATGTGTGCTTGTTTGTTGGTGGCCCCTGTGCCAAAGGCGAAGAGTGGGACTGCGGATGAGTCTGATGCCCTACGCTCCCGTCGGTGGCCCGGTTAGCGGTTTCATTACCCCAAACGATCGTACCGTCCCAAACGGTTCGCGTCATCGCTCCTGCGCATTAACGCTCCTCATTGTATGATAAAGCCTTTCATCGTTGCTACTCAACCTTGATTTCCTTTCTTTAAGATCAATTTGCTTATGAGATTTTATTTTCATTATTATCATAAATTTATTTTTTATTAGTATTATTATTCGTGTTTAGACCGGTGAGAGCGTAGTGCCATTGCATTCCAGCTGACTTTTTACCACCTCCCCCCGACAACGATTGCCGCGTGCGGAGACAATCACCGCCCCCCACCGACGGATGCCGCAACGAAGCGTCAAGTGAAATATTCCAGGGGCCGATGTGCGCACACCGGCGTGCCCCCCACTGGGGTAGGCGGGGGTTCGAAAGACTGTGCGCCGACACCGGTGGGGCGGCGTGACGGAGGAACATGTTTCTGCGCTCTTGAACGCAGTGGTGGCCATCGCCGCCGAGGGGCTCGTAAGGAGCATGCCGATTGGGGTGAGGCTGGAAAGGGATCTTGTGCGTGGCGTCATCATGTGCGGTGTGGCCGGGGACGCTGTGTCCCAGAAGGCGTGGGGGCTGTCGGGGTTGGGCGTGCTGGTGGGCTCATTCCCTGACGGGCAACGCCTGCGCGAGCCATACTTTGTCTTATGTTTCATGGGGCTTATACTTACATTTATATGTGGTTTACATTCAAGGTGTGCTTGTTTCGTATGGTATCTGTATGGATGGTGGAGTGTTGGTTTGGTGTATGCGCGACCGGCTTGGGGTGCTATCCGCTAAGCGAAGGCGCCGCCCGGACACACGCGCGAGGGGAGGAGGAGGCACACAGAACCGGGAACAAACCCCCCGCAACGTCTGCAGAGGCGGCGATCCGAGCAATGATGCGCGGGGATGGGGTGGAAGGGGGTGGTGCTTTACGGCGGTGCGCGTGGGTGGGAGAGGCCGCCGGCATGGCCGGGCGTGCGGTTGCCACGGGTTGCGTCGAGTAGCTTTTCCCAAGCGCACATCACCGGCAACAATGCGGCCTTCTTCATTACTATTGTTATCACTTCATCCCCATTTCTGTTAACAAGAACAGAAACATTAGCATTTATTTAAAACATTATCTTATTATTATTATATTTTATTATTATAAAAATACTACATGATTGCGTTGCGTTAGCCGTTGTTATACGGCCTCGTGTGCAAGGTCATTCGTGTCCGTTGGTGCATTTCGGGGCGCCGGATCCACACGTCCGCCGCCACAACTGCCTCCCCGGCGCAACCGAGTCCATTATATGAATCGCTCCTGCAACCAATGGGGTGGCGGTTCATATCATCCGCAGCAGAGCAACCCCCCTCCTTTTTTTTCCCCCCTTTTTCCTCTCGTGTAGCTTCCGTACAACGCACCCCCGCTCCTTGTCATCGTCGCCCCTGTTTCCCATGTTTATCATCGTTGTTGTTGTTGTTGTCGCCGAGGATGACAATAATATGGGCGCTCATTCTCGCATGCGTGGGTGAAGGAGAGAGACGCGATAGGTGGTAGTGGTAGGGTGTGGCAGCGGGATCGGCGAGTGCGGTGCCACGCGCCGCCGATGCAAGGGTGACATATTCGCCGTGCAGCTCCTGGGGGAACCGGTAGCGCTCGATCGGGCTTTGTCCCCGAGGGAGTGCAATCGGGGGTGGGGCCCGCATGGCTGTCCGCTCCTGCATGGACTTCGGCGGCGACTACCTCATGACTGCGGCTTGTGCTGCTGTGGTGGGTTGACTTCTCACTTGCTATAGGGTGTTGGATTGCGCCGTGAATGACAATGAGAGTACTGCCTCGTGCGCCTGTCCTTGTGAGGTGAGTTGTTGGCTGCTCCGGCGGGTGAGTCGCGTGCGTGCTGTGTTTGCCACAGACCTCCGCCGGGTCAAGATCAGTCTGTACTTTCGGTCGGCACCTGAAATACAGGATGCGAGCTTTTGGTTGTTGTGTCGGTTTTGGTGTTGCTGTTGTGTTGTATCTATTTTGTTTGGTGTATGGTACATGAGACGTGGGGAGGCTGTGCTGAGGTGGTGAGATCAAACCCTGTTATGTCCTCCTCCCCTCCTCCTCGTATTCTTGTCACACACGCTTCCCCGACAACGACCTTCCGGAGGGGGTTTGCCGTACCCATCATAAATCGTCCGTTTTGTCATTATTTCTCTCCCCCGTGTCCTCGTCGCTGGACGGCAGTTTTTGGATCTTGCACGGTTTTCCACCCGCGGCGTGTGCGCATTCGAATGGCACCACCCCCTCTATGGTTTTGTCGCGTCCTCCTGCCTGCGCAGGCGGTCTGTGTCGACGCTGTTTGGTGTGTTGCGTGTAAAACCGTTTAGAACTGCTGTTGCGGTGGTTGTTGTCATCGCGGTTGCTTCGGTTTGTGTGACTTGTGTTTCGATCCGTGACCCCGAAGGGCCGTCAAGGGTAGCGAAGAGTGGGCGGAGATGATGATGATGAGGAGGAAGTGGAAACCGGCAAGCCCGTCTCGGTCACATGCGGCTGTGCCATGCGTCGGCGGACGTTTGTAACGTGTGCGGAGCCGGTACACCGCCCACACTGGACGTTTCATGCACATGTCCTGCGTGTCGTCGGAGACCTTGTGCTTGCTCCGTGTGCGCTCGACGCTATTTGTTTTCTTTGTTCGGTGTGCCTCGTTGTGGGTTTGGTGGGTGCGAGGGGGAGATGTCGCGCTTTACCGCGCTCGCAAACGGAGTGCCACGACGGGCGTGTGGCTGACGGTAGGTTGCCCTCGAGTGGTCATCCACGAGGCACCTTCACACTAGGGGGGAAAAACACTGCGCATTTTGTGCTAACGGAGACAAACAATTTATTACATTCATGTATATATAAATATGTTGATCGTGAAATGAACACGCTACCTGAAATAAGACAATGAGTGATACAAATGTGAAGGAAGGTGTGCACTGATAATCAAGTTATACAATTGTGACTTATGTATTTATAATTCCACAGCTAAAAAAAATTTTTCCTTTTGTTTCTATTATTTGCAAAACAGGGAACGTAGGCCCTTTGATTTTGGTAGTATCACCCTTGTCCCCAAAAAAATATTTGCAGCATGACTTATGTTTTTCTATACACTACATGCTTTTTATGTTAAATCCAAGTGTGCAGCGCTTCAATGAACGAACGAAGAAGGGCTGAAAAAGCATAAAAAAGGTGGCCCAACCCCCCCCCCAAGAACGACGAAAATCACACGAGCAAACAAAATATCGAGGAACATAAAGTTCCAAGTAAAAACAAAAGGTGTATGCCGCGCATCCATAAAGTAATGATGGGCTGCAGTACCGAATCGCTTTCGTTGCTGAACATGCGCCTGGGGCAGTGGAGGGGTGTGTTGTGTGTGCTGTGTGTGTGTGTGTGGTGTGTCATGATGGTAACAGTGTTGCCCGAACGAGCGTATTGCAAACAGCATACTTACGACTTTTCCGTGCCGAGCCCCACACCGACATCAGTAATGTGTAGTAAATGTTCCTTGAGCCAAAACAAAAGAATCTATATGGAAAAAAAAATACATGTACATGAATCTCTCCACTGCATCATATCAAAGATGTATAAACATTTATAGGGAAGAATCTTTGTCCGGTATGAAGGCGCCACTGTCGTGCCTGACGCCGTATAAAAGTCATGACTTACACAATGCCCCATACCAACATCCGTTTCACCACCCGTCGCAATCTGGGACGTCGCCCACCGGTAAATCTGCCAAATAAACGTCCGTGACGGCGATTCCGCGAGGCCCGGCTGCACCAGTGTCGCGGCTGCACTTTCACAAATTCTCCAACGCCACACTGCCGAAAAACGCCGTCTCGGTCGTTTCCCTGTGCGACCAGACCACAGGTGATGGCGTCTCCCCACCCCACCGCCGCGAACGGAGTACAGGACGTTTTTCATTGTAAAACCAATTCCCCGTAGCAGCATCGCGTACTCACCCCATGCTCAGCGTGGACAGGCATTTATACAGGCGGGCGAGGTGGAGGACACGGGCCGCGGTGTCGCGGCGTTCGGCTCGCCATTCCTCCTTCATAAAAAAAAACCCCACCAATGGGCCCGCACCGTGCGGTTTCAGAAAGCCTGCGAACGGCTATCTGCCAGGCGAACATTGTAGCAGCCACACGGCTGCTTTCCCGCTTGTCTGCGCAACCGACTTGACTGCAGACGCGACGATGACGATGCCCATGGGTGCGGAGAGGGGGGGGAGTGTAAATCAGGGCATAAACCGCGCCTCCGCCCCCCCCGGTGCCGTGGTGCGGTTTTCCTTCGTTTTGTCGTGCTTGCAATGGGCGTCAAATCATTACGGTCATATGTGGGCCCCGGCGTGCGCGCTCTGCTGCCATTTTGACCTGCTTCGGCTGCGATGATCATTTTGGCTGCTGCTGAGATGAGCCGGAGGGTGTGCGTGGGCGGGGTGGGTCGTCGCCCCACCGCACGAGCAACGCTGCCGCGTTGGCTGCGCGATTCCGGTTCATCTCGTCACGTATTCCTTCTGCGCTATTGTGCAACGACAATTTCATCGTACGCGTTCTCTTATAGTATGGCGAGCGTGTTTGCTCGGCGTGAGGCGGTTAATGGCGGCAAGGGACGCTGAAGGGTTTTCGCTCACGACGCCGGCGACAAAGCGGTCGAGTACGCCGAGGCGACGGAAGCGACTGCCCGAGCAGACACGTTTGAACTTCGGCGCGCCGCACCGAGATGACGACGACCACGACGAGGTCACCGATGAAGCAGAGGAGGGGGGAATGAAAACGACCAAAAAAGGGGGTGAGGCGCGCGGTGCCTCACCACGGACGCCGCGAGGTGGACAACACGGACCTTCGCGCGGCTGCCGGAGCGCCCGTGAAAATTGTTGGGACGGTGGCTCGCTTGGTCGCACAAGGACGCGTGTGCATCGTCCTCATACGAGTCGAGCTTGAGTTTGTCTGAGGTGCCGAAGGGTGAGCCTTACGTGGTGGGCGGGTCCCCTCTTGGCCGGGTGATTGTGCTTGGTGTGATGAATGGTTTGGTGCGTGGCCGTGAAAGCGGTCCGCGCGAAAGAAGCGTGTCGGTGTCGGTGAGGGTGGGGTATGCGGCAGAGGAAAGGGGGGTGGCGATGCGGTGTCGTGCGGGTGTGGAGAATGGTCGAGGGCTGTCGGCCCGGGTCAGCGTACGGATTCGTGGTTTGCCTGGGGCGTCATGTCCTTTTAAGGGGCTATTTTGTCTGCGTTCATCCGTGATGATCGTTACAGGGGTGACGTTTTTTGTGCTCCTCTGCGTATCTTGATGTTTGTTATATTTTTTGTGTGCGGATGTTTGTGATGGGTGTCTGCGGTGCGGCTTTTTGGTGTGCTGCCGAGGATCGGTGACACAGCGTGCCATTGATGTAAAGCGTTTGTACAGCGGAATCGCGTAACTCTGTCGTGCTGTGTCGACCTTCCATGGAACTTCATCTCCTGTTCACGATACTGCTGCCCCCATCGCTTGTAAGATATTCTCATTTCTACTAGGACTACTCGGATGCTCCTATCATTGTATCACGCGACGGGAAGCGTACGGACTCCGATTCCAAGACAATAAGAGGAGAGTTGTGTTTTTGAACAGGTGTGGGTGTTGAGTGTGTTGCGTGCGCATGCGTGCGAATTTCTCTTGTTTGTGTGGCTAAACGGGCACGACTTTGTTGCGTGGTCGCATAAAAGAGATGTGTGTTCAGCTCCCAGCATTGGCGGGGCCAAAACGGAATTCGCTGCACCGGCGCAGACGACGTCTGGCCGAGGTGCCTGCGGGTGAAGTGCGGTGATGGGGTGCACGGTGTTCTTGCGGCTTGGCAGACGCCTGTGTTCTGCTCCTCCGTGTCACACCTCTGCCGTCGCGGCCCCGTCGTGGCGCTTTGTTCCGTTCGGGATTGCGTTGTCTTGGGCACTTGTGTGCGTGACGGGGTCATGGTTTTACGATGATGTTGAGGTGTTGTGTATGATGGTTTGGATGGGACGGGGAAGGACAGGATGAATTCGTTGGTGCTGGGTCTGTTTCTGCAACTGATGACGTGTTGGCTATTATGGGGAGGGGAAGACAAGGGAAAGATGCGTGTCCACTGACGGGTGCTACGACGGGTCGCTTTGAAAAGCGCGTAGGAGGCGCTCGTTTCGTTATCCCTGGGTGCCGATTCAACAGATAAGCTAAAAATAGGATATACTTATATATATAATATATTTTATGTGTGTGTGTTATGTGTGTGTGTACATGTACGCCTTTACACCCCGACAGCGAGAAGGAGGAGTAAGTGCACCCCAAAACAGGTGGGGGTGTATTGTGTGTGCCTTGACTTCATTTATTGCCCTTTGGCCCCGACACATAGCGCACACGCGAAACGATGAAGCAAATTCTTTATGGTTGCCGAGAGAAGGTGGTTTTGTATGGCCAGTTACACACATCAAATGAACAGACTAACCAAATGCCAAACGAAAAGGCAAACACTGCTGAGCAAGAAAGTATACTGCAAAACATAACATCACACGCCACCAGATGCATGACAGTAAAGCAAGTAATAATAAAACACGTTGTGAAAGGCTGTTTTAATCAATTTTCCCAATGTCGCGTAGTGTGTCGATTGCCCAACACCTAGTATTTCCTTATGCCCCAGAGCCCAATAAAAAAATATTAACCCCCCCCCATTCCGTACCTTTTTTCAAGAAAAAACCCCCCCTGCGAGGGGAGGTGCGGCCCCACGAAGGGGCCTGCAGCAAATCCCTTTCCTCCTCCCCCCGAAAACCCTCCCCTTTTTGGGTTTGGCGTCATTGCCAGTGCCGCCACACCCACCCTTTCCCCCCTTTTCCCTTTCCCTGTTGTTATTTTTACGACACGTCTGTCCCCCAAACCAATCGTCGTTTCGTTTTTCGCACTTGCCCCCCCCTGCGCATGTGCCCTTTCCGGAATCGACCCTACCCACGACGCCCCCGGGGCCCGGGGCACGGGGGCACCCCCCCCCATGTACCCCTCGCACGCACCACATGCACACA